>ML977196.1:0-92387 GCA_010015705.1 Aulographum hederae CBS 113979
CATCAGGTTGTCTGTAGGTGAGAGTGGACGGAGGTTCACCATTGTTGGTGTCGGATGGGTCTGCGTCAGAGAAGCTTCTCTTTGGAGCAGCGACTTGAGTTTGGCGCGTTGACGAGCTTGCAGTGTTTCCGGCACTGAGCTCACTGAGTCTGTGTACGTGTGGGCGTCGTAGGTTCGAAAGTGAAGCTGACAATCACCACCACAGAAGAATCTCTTGTAACTTGAGATTACAGGATAATCCACCTGTAGGGAGAGCTTAGTATTATGTCAGGGAACTCAAACGGTGCAGATCAGCTTTGTATTGAGCTATGGTGGAATACTAAGCTGAAGAAGAAAGGGAACGGTGTAGCGTGCGCGATGAGATGCCATAAGGGCACCTCGCTGGTCATGTGATCGAATATCACGTGACCGAATATCACGGAGCTTGCTGACTAAGTCGCTGTGAACCGTGACAATAATGGTTCAATACGCCACCATCGGTCTGACTCAGCTTTGCAAAGGGATCGACTGATATTTATCTACAAAGCTATTACAATGTTGTCTCGAAGTTGCAGGTATTTATAATATGCGATAAAGAAAAGTCGTCAAAAATCATTTCTAAGTAGTTCCCCTCTTTTCCAATCCTTTCCACATTCCAACTGCTCTAATGTAGCCGCTGTCATCGACGTCCTATCCCAACTCACTGTACGGCGGCCTCCTGAAAAAATCCTTTCCGGCTTGTCGCTCATTGAGGGGATTGAAAAGATTTCAATTGCCCAGCTTGCTAGTTGCGGCCATCGTTTCCGTTGTGTTTCTTGCAACCACCATTCTAGTGCAGGCATTTTGATATCGTACGATACGGCCTCGTTGCAGTAGTTTTCAAATTCATCTTGACTTTGAGGTCGGACTTGCTTTTCTTTTATATTCTGACGAAGCTTCTCAAAACTATTTCGAGACTGTTGCTGAGCTGGATTGCTTGAAGAATCAGCTTGACGAGAAAGGATATCGTTCGATTGAAGAAAGTATCTTCTTTTCCGACGAAATCTCTCCCATTTGTAGTAAGTTAGAATTATCGCCCATAAGGATGCCAATGTTCTCAATAATTCCGTATTCTTCAAGAACAGGGCGAAGGCTTTCCCATTGATTCGAACCGCTGTGGCCATGTACTACGCGAAGAGCAATCAAGATATTCTGAAAGTGATCTTGAGCGTCTACAAAGCTGGCGCATGTTGCAAGTAGAAGGACATGACTTGGCGATGTCCAGATATCGACAGCAAGGTGGATGCTTGTTTGTGACGACTGAAGTCTTTTCCGTACGATATCTTTTGCTTGCGCAAACCAAGTCTCGATTCTTTGCTTAATCGTATTGTGAGAAGTTGGCATAAATGTATTGCCTTGCGGGTTTATAGCCTGAACAAATGCATGCCATTCTGGCCACTCCACACATGAAAATGGAAGCCTTCGAATAATAATCAAATCCAGAAGAGTTTGTTCGACTATTTTCTGATCGATAATACGCCGAAGAATCTCTTGATCGAGATCATTTCTGCTATCATTGAGTTGGAGAAGAAGCTTAGCATAGAGCGCTTCGACGGTTTCGGTAGCTCCCGACCGAATGCTCGAGTCCGCTTTTAAATCGACGTTAATTTCATGAATTCTCTGTAAATGCTGTTTCATGTTGGTGGTGCTTTGAGCAGAGTAGTTTGAACAATATTTGCACCAAATCCATTTCGATTCTGGCTTTTCTTTTCTCTCATCTGATGTTGGCGGACGGCAATGCTGATGAACCGGAGACGATTTGCGCGAATTTCTCGTGAAGCAAGTGAACGGACGGTCTCGGTCGTTTCCTCAAAGGTATTTGAAGTAAGAGATAACTCGAAATCTTCGATATCTTGCATTTCAGAAGTCATGTTGGATAACAAGCAGAGTAGAAGTGATTTTTGGTTGAATTGTGGGGTACATCTGGTTATGCCAAGAAATATTTACAATACTATTGTAATATTGGCAATATCGGCAATACCGATATCGTATTGGTTCGTATCGGATAAGATAATATTGGTGCCAGCACTGCTCGAGGTCGTGTTCCAGTGCACGCACCAAAGTGGGAAAAACGACATCACATGCTCAAAAACCTCAGCCACCCGTGCCACCGTCGCATGCGCTACCAAGACCTGAAGCTGTACAGAACATCCAGCTTTCCCATCCCCTTCCGACTCCCTTATCCCTATAGTGGCACAGTATGCAAGAATCGAGCTCAGGATGAAGAAGACACTGCTCCTATGTTTTATACATGGCTTCAAGGTATGTGCCGTCTTCCCCGCTGTCCGGCGCACACTTCCGCTCACACAGATTTAGGGAGGTGATAACACGTTTGAACGTGAGTCGAGGCTCAAGACACACTTCTACGATGCAAGTTCTTATACATTCTGGATTTAGGATTCCCCCAAGACCTTCGCGCTATTGTGAGCCATGCGCTGCCCAAAGTTTCCGTCCGGGTCATAGTATACCCAAAGTTTGACACACGTGGAGACCTCCACGAGTGTGTCGCACGATTCAAAGAATGGTGAATACAGTGTATTTATGGGAAGGGAATATGCGCTAATCATTTTATAGGCTGCAGAACAAAGTCATCGACCTCGAGACCGCAAATCGCACTCCTTCCCCTACCATCAATCCCTCCGTTCACACTATTCTCGTCGGTCATTCTATGGGGTAATTGAACTTCGCACCAAGAGACAGATGAAAAATCCTGACATACTGCAGTGGAATCGTAGCAGCTGAAACACTCATCGCAATCACCCAAGACCAACCGATCTCCTCGTCAGGCATGCTCGACGACTCTTCCAGCTTCATGTTCCCATATGTCCAAGGCATCCTCGCATTCGACACACCCTACCTTGGTATCTCCCCCGGCGTTGTCGCGCACGGAGCAGAAGGGCATTGGAATACCGCATCATCCGCGTACAACACATACACCAATCTGGCTGGCGCATTTGGATATGGAGCAAAGGCCGCGCAGCCTCCTCCAGAAGCAATTGAGGCAAGCAGGATGCTTCCCAGTCCAAGCAAAGCCAATTCAACCACAGATGCGGCGGCGGCACCGGCATGGCAGCGGTGGGGCAAAATGGCCATGTATGCCGGTGCCATCGGTGCAGTTGCTGCAGGTGGAGCAGCGGCATACATGAGGAGGGAGCAACTGAGCGAAGGCTGGACATGGGTAGGATCACATCTGGAGTTTGTTGGATGCCTGGCTCGCGGAGAAGAAATGCAGAAGCGGCTGGCGAAGGTTGTCAAGATCAAAGAGCAGCATCAGTTTGGCTTTGCCAATCTGTACACATGCCTCGGACACGCAGTACAAGGGACATCGAAATGGTCGACGGGCGCATTGGGTGAACAGAGGACATTCTGCTCTTTGCCAAAGCAGTCATCAAGCGTGAAGCAATACTTCCTCGAATCCAAGAATGACGCTGCAACTTCGGAGACAGGGGCCCACACGGCCATGTTCACACCAAGGGAGAACCCTGGATACTACTCCATGAGCGAAGTTGCTAAAGGGTTGATTGTTGAATGGATGACAAATGAGTGGTATGAAGAGGCTGAAGTCGACGATCAGATGAGACAGGAGAAAGAGAAGGAGCAAGATGAAGATGTGGAGATGGTGGAGAAGCCAGATGAGGCCGAGGCTGCGGGATTCCATACAGATTTTGAAGAGACGCAGGAGCAGGTGGGTGCCTGAAGGGCTATGCGATGGTTCGGTGCGCCCCTGACCTTTAGTCGTCTTTCTGGCGTGGCTTTTCTCGATATATGGCGAAAGTTGGAGCCCCTGGTGTTGCGTATTGTCTCTCCGTCATTCATGGAGAAAGAAGATTGATTCTTGCTGCCGCTCATGGTTCCTTCTTCAATGATTATTAGATATGGCAGTACGGAGGCCACCGCCAAAAAGTATTCGGCGACGCTAAATGCTTAGCGTCTTGGCATATCCTCACGCACAGTACCTGTTAGAGAACCAAATATCTGACTGTACCTCAACAACATCTCAAGATGCCGAAGACTCGTGAGCTTGATATTGCCGAGAGGACATTAATCTGTGTATGGAAATCGCCTCCAATTTCTATGCCATCTACCACAATCTCCGAGAAAACCGGTATTCCACGCAGTACCATAGACTCAGTCTATGCGAAGGCCTGTAACCGTGGATTCGAGCCAAATGCGCACATATTCTCGATCAAGGACGAGCATGTTAAGAACAGTAAAAGAACCGGATGCCCTGCAGTACAGACCGAAACCATTCGGGACCTTCTCGCGGAGAAAGTAAGCCTCGACCGCTTCTCTCGCGAGAAGAGCTGCGCTAATCTCGCTGGCGTACTCAGCGATTGCGGCTACGAGATCTCAGCACGTACGGTCAATCGAATGATGAAGCAGTTGGGCTACAACAAGGTCAAAGCAACGAAGAAGCCTGGGTTGACGAAGAGAATGAAGCGAGTTCGGCTTGACTGGTGCTATGCTCACAAAGATTGGCCGCTTGACCAGTGGAAACGTGTAGTCTTCACCGACGAGACCTCGGTTATTCTCAACCACAAGCGCGGCGGTACACGGCTCTGGCGGCGGTCAGATGAGGCCTATGAGAAGGCCTGTACACGCGAGCGCTGGGGCGGTTACTCCGAGTTCATGTTTTGGGGTGCAATCCAGTACGATCACAAAGGTCCTTGTCATATCTGGCGGCCAGAAACCGCGCAAGAGAAGAAGGAAGCTACTAAGGATATTAAAGCTATGAATACTACACGCGAGCCTGAGCTTAGGGCAGAGTGGAAGCTCAATACTGCGATGAAGAGAGTAGGAATACGCAATAAACGTGGCCCTAAACCAACGTGGAAATTCAACGCTGAACAGGGTGCTCTTACTCGCAGTGTTAAGAGTAAAGGCGGCATTGACTGGTACCGCTACCAAAAACATATTATCCTCCCAAAGATCATACCATTTGTCCAGAAACTACAACGGGAATTCGGTATTGACGCAATTGTTCAAGAAGATAACACACCTTCGCACGCACACCACTACCAAACCGTAGTTTACGATCTTGCGTCGGTCACCCGGCTTCTCTGGCCAGGGAATTCACCAGATCTCAATGCTATCGAAAAGGCCTGGCCGTGGCTTAAGCGGACAACTACAAAAAAAGTTGCGCCAAAGAACCGTAAGGATGCTGAGAAGGCATGGCTGGCGGCATGGAAAACGCTACCGCAGGACTCTATACGGCGCTGGATTGAAGCTATTCCTGTTCATATCCAGGCAATCATTGAGGCAGAGGGTGATAACAACTATAGAGAAGGGCTATCTGGCGCAAGAAGACGTCAACAGCATACGCAAAAGCGGCAGCAAGAGTTACAAGAGGAGCAATATGAGGATTGTAGTAGTTCTGATTCCGAAGACGTAGCTCAGCTGTACGAAGATTTCGATGATTTAGTAGAATAAGCAGATAACTCAATACTTCGCCTTTGCTTTACATCGCCTGTAGGCCCAATTGTACTGTAGTAATGTTCGATGGAACACTGTGGCGGGTTTAGCGCCTTGGCATGCCGAATACTTTTGGCGGTGGCCTTACGGAGGCCCTACTCTTGCCTTTCAGCGGATGTTAAATCTGATGTGAACCGTCAAAGGAGGATGCGTTTGGAGGACAGACTCGAAGGAGGCTGGAGGCCGGATGAATGAACACTTACGACGTTATGCTTCTTGATGGAACTCTGAATGCCCTTTCAACTTTCCCATACACAAACCTGCATCAAATCGCCTTGCTTTTGATTCCCAAACAGCCAGATAGCGACAGGTCACGTGAGATATATCCTTCTGAAATGATCGACCGTTCGGCACGACCAATCAGTGGGAAGGGAATGTTTCGTCAGCGGCGCAGCGGGTGATTCGCGGCCTGTCGCAATGCTTGATCCAACCTCGTGCGATCTCCCTTCTCTTGTATACCCGCCGGCTTCCACTCTGCAGTGTACTGCACGTCACATATCGGACGTGCGTCATTAAACATTCCCAAATATGTATCCTCCAGGGCGGAACCCTGATTTGACACTTGAAAAGACCCGAAACATGTCTGCTCAGGCGCCACAGAGCTGTGCCACGGTCCCGAAAGGGATATGTTTAGCATGCACGTCCAGACGTGCAGGAGGTACGTAGACACGTAATTGTGATGCTGGATCTGTCGTCGTCGGGACCGAGAAGTCTAAAAGCTAGTGAATTCGTCAGTATACGCGTACGCCGCAGTAGACCAAACAACCCCCCACCCCCCCTGAGCTTGACGGGCTGCGGCATGGAATCTGGACACCTCTGAATCCGTGGCATCTCTCTTCAATCTTCCCCATCTTTTCTTACGTCTTTCCTTCATGAATCGTCATTCTTTGATATAGCCAAGACATCTGGGCAACTTCTTGAAGATGATGAAGCTCTCGCTTCGAGGCTTGTTCCTCTTTCTTTTCTTGGCATTCACTACCGCCGCCCAGCAGTACGACGTGATAGTCTTGTCTGCCACCCCCGGCGGCATAACCTCCGCCGTCGCAGCCGCAAGGCTCAACAAGACTGTCCTCCTCCTCGAACGTACGAAATACATTGGCGGACTCCCGGCCAATGGCCTCGGAGCTACAGACATCATTACCGGCGGCACGGCGGGGGGGCTGTTCAAGGACTTTACAGACCGCATCGTCAAGTACTATACCAGGCGATATGGCGAGGACAGTGCGCAGGTCCGGGACTGCCATTCTGGATTCCATTTTGAGCCTGAAGCTGCGAGCGCGGTTTTCGGGGCCATGATCAAGGAGCACCCGAGCATTACTGTGCAGACCCAACGCCAGTTTGACTTTCAATCGAGCAATGTGACGAAAGGGGATGATGGAGCCATCAAGTCGATCAAGGTTACGAACCTAGAGGACAACAGCGCGGAAGAATATTCTGGGAAGTTCTTCATTGATGGAACATACGAAGGAGATCTGGTCGATGCAGCCGGAGTGCCATTTCTGATCGGAAGAGAGAGCAACGAGACTTATCAGGAACCAGGGGCTGGCGTCACCTACAAACTCTGGCTTGGCCCAGAATGCGAGGGTACGACGCATCAAGAAGACGATGCCATCCAGTCGTACAACTACCGCCTGCTCGTTACAAACGACACTGCCATGCGCGTCAAGATAGAGAAACCGGACAGCTACAACCGCACCGAATTCCTTTCGTTGGTCGATGATGTCGAGAGTGGCATCACGGTGGGTGCTTACCACCGCCTGACCACAGAGCAATTGCAAACCAATATGGACCTGGCTTCGCATGGACAAAAGCCTTCTGTCAACACTCTCTCAGCGCAAGAGCGTGTTATAAACCACATCCGCCTGCCGAACAACAAATTTGACGCCAACAACCAAGCTCTTGGTTTCATCTCTACCGATCTGCCCGCCGAGAACCATCCTTGGCCTACGGCAAACTGGACCTGGCGGGACAACTTCGCAGCGCGTCTACGCTCATACACTTTGGGACTCATCTACTTCGCCCAGAACGATGAGGCAATGCCGTCCTGGTTCCGCGAGGAATTCGGCGTCTGGGGTTTGACAAACGATTCATACGTCGACAACGGCTTCTTCCCGCGCCAGGTGTACGTCCGCGAGGGAAAACGTATGAATGGGACCTGTTTCTTCACCGCCCACGACGCTCTTCCTGTTGACGGAATCAACGGAACAGCGTTGCCACCGATTCATAGTGATAGTGTCGCAGCTGCGCACTACTACCTGGATTCCCACGCCGTCCGAAAGAGAGAAAAAGGCCGCTGCGGGCTTGATGGTAGCTTCCAGTATCCGACGAAGCCTTACACAGTGCCGTACGAAGTCATGGTTCCTATTTCCGGTCCGAGCAATCTGCTTGCCCCAGTGCCGGCCAGTGGAAGTCACATGGGGTTTGCTACCCTACGTTTGGAGCCGACGTGGATGGCGCTCGGCCAAGCGGCCGGCATAGCAGCGAGCATGGCCATCGATGGAGGCCTGGCAGCCAAAGATGTTGATGTTGGAAAGTTGCAGGCTACACTTCTCGATGACGGCGCGGTGTTGTATTACGAGGACAGCATGAAGGGGTGTCGCGCCAAAGGGACATGTAGGGACATTCAAGAGAAGGCGCTCGGGTCCGGCAAAGTAGGGTGTGGGCTCCAACGGCATATTGCTGATGTTCAAGAGCTGAACAGTAAAGACAAGCTGTCTGGGGGAGCGATCGCGGGCATTGTGGTCGGAGTCGTTGCTGCTGTTGCTCTCATCGTTCTGGCAGTGTTCTTCTTGCTGAGGAGAAAGAGAAAAGCAAGGGGTGCTGTCAATGAGAAATCGGGGTATGGAGAGCATCCTCACCTCGATCCAGGAGCGAAGGTACCTTTGAGGGACATGGCTGTGCCTACTGCAGGCGGCGAAGGAGACGGCAGCACGAGTACAACACCCGGGATGGGTTCAAGAGAAGCGAGTAGACCTGGGAGCGGAAGAAGGATAGAAGCCTTTGCGTGAATGGGATTTATTGTCTCTGGTCCAAATTTCAGTATCAACACCTGTGCGTTCTCATGGGCATTGTTCGACAGTCCTTGTTGTTCACGAGTCAGTGCTTCTTCCTCTTCTTTCCCTTTCCCGACTTATCACCATGAAAAGATAAGAGACGTGTCTTCCTCTTATTCCACCAGCTCCCTCATCCGATACAAAGCCGAGCATAGCATCTCCCAGTTCAACACTGGCGTCCCGCAGTGGCTTAGCGTAGTTGAAGGTGGGGGACTAGGGGGGAAACAGTCACGTGGGGTTTCCCCCCAAGTCTCCCATCTTCCCCGGCTTTCCAGACAGCAACGCCGCACGTGAGCGCGCCTTCCCCCTCCACCCTCTCCTGTCGCAAATAGGCTTAGCGTCGTTCACGTGGAGCGTGATGGGGAAGCACCGGTGGCCCGTGCGCATGTGGTAAAATATCCCTCGACCTTGCTCTCCTCTTCCTCTTTTCTTTTTTTTCTTTCTCCATCCAAGTGCAAGGGCATTATGCTTACCAGTGAAGACTCGTCTGAGGTGGCATTTTTGCTAGTTGAAAACTACTAAACTTTGACTGCTTCTGTTGGCTTTCGAGTCGGCAGGGAATTTTTGAACAACCCGATACATCTGTCATGGATGAATCTTTTTTTTTATTGGTGATCTCTCCTTGTGGGAGATCCTGAGAGAAATTGAGTTTGGTGTTTTGGTGTTTTGGTTTGGCTGGTCATGGAGGTCACGTATTGCGTGTGAACTGTACATGAAGCCTTTGCTTGCTTACTTGATGAAGCTGTATCTATCTATCTGATTCATGATGATACCTGTGAGCTGCTTGATGCTGTTGTGGAGGAGCTCTGGCGACGTGGTGGTCTGGTGATGATGGTGTTGGTGGTTTGTTTACATCTCACTTGCGGGCCGTGGAAACTTCACATCGCAGGTTGAACTACATATACCCATCTTAGTATGCTATTCTCATTGCCCTTCTCAATGTCCTCTTCATGGCTCTAGAGCTGCTTCATGTTGTCTTTCGCATCTGCCTGCGTCGTGGTGTTGACATTTGCTCACTGATTCCCGCCGCGAGTGACCACTGAGCTCACTGGCACGCTCTGGGGGTAAGACATGGCAACCTGAATATGAGGAGTATGAGTAGCCAAATATCGAGGACCGTCTCTGGGGCTCTAAGATGCTTCGTGGAGTGGATGGTGGTTGACCAAGGTCATCCACAAGCGCGTCACCCTGCAACCTCACTGGGTCATTTCCGGTCAGCAGCTTCATTCAAGCCGCCGTTGCTCCAGTGGATGGACCAGCACTTGCTTCGAGTGACGCTGAAGAGTAACGACCGGCTTTCACACATTTTGAGTGACATTGTCAGAAGTGACTGTCACCGCATGTCAAATCCAGACCCACAACACAGTGGCCATTTCACGCTACACCGCCTTTAGGTCACGACCATCACGTGTATCCCGCACGCTATCTACGAACTACTAGGTACTTATCCCTCCCTTCGCTAACAGCTCCATCGACCAAACAAGCTTTCAACCACAAACCATGACCGCCCCGACCCCATCCTCCACCACAGCCAGAGCCTTCCAAGCAATGACCCACATCTACCACCTCCCCGACCCCGTCACCCACTCAAACGCCCTATCATGGAGGCCTCCACCCCTCTGCGGCGGTCATCGAGGCCGCTACCTCTGGACCGACGCCTTCGCGACTCTAAACCTCATCAGCCTCGCCCAGTCAACCGCCAACCCCTCCTACCTCCTCCTCGCCATGGGCCTGATCTTAACCGTCCACGACGTCCTTGGACGCAAGAGGGAGTCTGTGGAAGTATCTACATTTGGAACAAGTGGAGCTGCTGCTGGAGAAGTGGGAGATGCAAGATATCCTCGGCTAGAAGGCGCCACGGATCTCGATCCCCTCGGCGGCGGGCTGCGCATCGGTAAGCTGATGTTTGAAGGAGAAGACGATGGCGATGGACAGTATTTCCACTAACTCTGCGTGTGGATGCTTGCGTTGAGCCGCATGAGCGAAGCGACGGGAGATGCTGCGTGGGATTCCCACGCAGTGCAGTTGGCCAAGGTCGCGTGGGTGGCTTTTGCTGTTGGGGAAACGGGCGAGCATATCGATCAAGGAAGTGGGATGTTTGCTCCTGGAAGGCAAAACACGCTGAGACTTGTGTGGAAGAAGAGTTGCGATCTTAAGACTGTGGTGGTCGGAGGTGAAGGCGTCGTGGACCCTTGGATTGGATATGGCGTTTATCGTCTGCTTCAACGACAGCAGCAGATCGAATGAGGGGGCAATGACATAGAAGGCCAAGGGGGACGCCTCTCTCATGAGATACGAGGACTCGAAAGTATAATAAAAAGCCGTTTGGAGAAGGATGGAGCTTACCCTGCTTCCGACGCTCTGGACTGTGGCTTAGCGCTTTTGGCCTTCTCTTGCCTCGAGCAAGATCAAAGGTTGGATGATGTGCTGATCGAGAAGAACGAAGAACCAGACAGCAACTCTCCGATCAACTGGACATTGCTGAGACGAGATCTCCAAGTCTCCATTCTTCGCGCCCTGCCAGATCATCATGCGGCTGCATCTCCGTCTCCGTCTCCTCCTCCAATTCTGATATCTCGAGATCTCGCCTCGAGGAAACCGTTCCGCGAATTCGGTCTCGCCCTAGATATTCTGATCAGTCCACGCTCGACCGAGCAAGATCTCCCCTCCGACCCTTGTTCTGCCGATCAACGCTTGAGGTAGTGGGCGAGAGACATCCTGCAGTATTGGGAGAGTATAGGTGTAGTCCCCTCACCCGCGTCAGCGGGAGGAGAGGATATCGAAGATGGGAGACAGAGACTGGGAGAGTTTGGAGAGGAGAGCAAGAACGAAGCCATTGAGAAGTTGACGTCTGGCTGGCTAGGTCCAGTTACGACGGTCATATATGCAGCAGCAGTTCTGATACCAGGTTGCCAGTCCGTCTCGCTTCCTCTACCATAGCCTGGACTTATGGGAAGCTTCCCGATGGTCTTCAGCACGGCTCACAAAGGTCGCAGATAAATCTTTCTAGAGCCTATGTATGCCCTTGCTGGGAGTGGCTGCTGATGTCTTTTTGTTTCTCCCAGTCATGAGATCCCGTTGATCAAGCTACTGGCAAGTAATCAAGAAGCTAGCTTATGTGAGTGAGGTAAAGTAATTTTGTTACTATGATTACCTACGGCAAAAGGAAACTTTGGATACTCCATCCTTCCAACCAAGGCGGCCGTCCGTCGGTCCGCCATTTTTGTATGATACACCTGTAGGCATGCCAGGAAAGCTACTGTTTGAAACAAAGGGAAATCCAGGCCTACAGAGGCAATTACGGTTCGTATCACATATTCGCATACCCTTCATATCAATACCAAACTTTTTGAACCACTTCGCAACCATACCGCGCAAGGACTGATATCTGCGATTCCAGAGAAAGCCGCTAGCGAAAAGGGACCCGCACACTTGGAAATGGATCCGTTTGTCGGGTAAGTAGCCCTCAGGATTCGCCGGGACACGCGTCCTCCTCATCATCTCCCTGTTCACTCTGGCTGACATAGCCGGCATCGCTTTCTTCATAGCAGGGATCCTGCACCCCAAGAAGTAGCATGCTGGCCCCCAAACACTTCTCCACAATCCAGGCCCTCGAGTCCGCCGAGATGCAAACTCTGCGTCCTCGGTCACTTCCGATCCACACGCGCATCGAGCTGGCTGCATGCTCAAGACCGATACGGGCGTCTGCGAAAAGCTCGAGGTCGGCAGACAAGACATTCAGAAGTTTGAACGCAGCGACGAAACTGAGCAGAGAGAAGCTTTGTCTGGCAACAAAAAGCTTGTTGACGACGCGGGCTGCTGTCCGGCGAGAGACATCCACCTCGATAGCACGACTGGGTCGTGCGAGGTCAAGGCATTTGGCAAAAGCGAGGGCTTGCTTGAGGTCCGTAGGAACCGGACCGACATCGATGGGATTGACGAGAAGCGGGTGTTGTGCTCTGGAAAAATTCAAAACAGCGGAGGAGGTTGACGCATTAGACGAAATATCAAGAGCGGCCTCGATATCTGCTGCGCGTTTCATCTCAATCAACAGACTCCTTGCTGTGAGTGCCCTGCTGCGGCAGCCCGAGTCTGGGGGTGCGGTCAATAGCGCAAGGTCAAGATCATCCTTTGTGCTACCGCTGGGAGCAGCCAACTTGTCCTCAAGGTGCTGCTCCAGGACCTTTCGAAGCTTAAGACTTGACCACCAAGCAGCAAGAGCGTGAAGTGGAGATGCTATGGCAGGGTCCTCAACGACAGAGTCCATGGCAGGATCAGGTTCTGTCCTTTCAGCGCTGGGCCTGTTCCAAGCCAGGTTGTACAAGCGTTGAACAATCTCGTCCGTGAATACTTCGTCACTCTCCAGGTCGAGAAGGGAAGCCAGATGCCCAGGGAGCAAATCAACTCCAGTGCTATCAGTCAGAGATTCTCCGAGCATCAGCTTGTGGTCAACCCTCGCCGCATTCCAGCAGTTGCGGGCCAGCTTCGCGCTCAACTCTTCAGTCGCAAACCACTGCTCGTACTTCTTGGCGATGTGCCAAAACAGCACCCGAATGTGTAGGGCTTTGACCATGAGACGCGCAGGTGTGTCCTCCAAGGTCCCGGATGCCATCAAGGTAAGCACAAGCCTGCTCAAACTGATCTCGGCATCGCCGCCGGTCAATTGTGCGTCCAAAGCGATGTTCCAAGCTTTTGTCCTGGCCGCTTCTTGTTCCTTGGTTGCGCCTGTAAGCAATGCATATCCAGGCCATCCAATAGTGGAGCGTAGACTGAGTTTGAGAGCCTTAAGCCCGATCGCCGCCAGTTCGAGGAGAAAGTTGTGCCGAGGGACCCACACGGTTTGAATGGCAGTCAACCATGCCTTTTGCCGTACATCAATCGGTGAAGCGAGAGACGGTGCGGGCAAAAGCCGTGCCAGCGTCGCCGACTTCTTCTTGGACTTCGAAGAGCTGATGAGCGGAGAAATCAGGCAGACAAGGGCACCGAAGAGTAGAGCTGCCCGGAGGTACGGGATGAACAGGCGAAAATTACTGCTGCCCTCGGAGACCGCGCCTTGCAGAGCGGAGCGCCGGAGGAATTGCAATGGGAGTGCGGATAATCCCCTCGCAGATGTGTCATCCTCGTCTGACTCTTTCTGATGAAAGCCTTCCAATATCATAAGGCCTGCCAAAGCACCAACCATCAATTTGTTCATCAAGCCATGGCCGCGACCGTTGACCATTGGTTGATGTTGAGCTGGAGGGGCTTGGTGTGTTGGTGCAGTAGAATACGTTGGGTAACCAGGCATTTGGTGTGCATAATGCCCTTGATTCACGGCTGCTCGATGAAGGTTCATGATGCTCTCTGGCACAGGTATCATACCCTGCGGCATGATGTGATTCGCGGGTGAGCCGTCAGGTGTGGTTTGAGGAAAGGGGTCCTCTTGGTAACGCATGCCGTCAGGGGTAGACACTGCCGTGGGTAGATGTCTGGCACCATTTGCGGCCAGCTTGTCGTACGCCAATCTTGCGGCATCCCTTTCATCTTTGTATTGTTTGCTCAGTTTCTCGAGGTGCTTGATATATTCTGTGGCTTTTGACAAGACCGTTGCCTTGTTCAGCTTGTGTGCAGGGGTAAGGCCTTCGAGATCTTCGTCGTCGTCGTCTTCCAACTGGCCGTTTGGTCTGGACAGCTGGCGGAGACTGGGGACGCTATCTCGCAAAGCAGCAATCTTGTCATTGAGGTTCGTCCGGTAACGCTTCTCAATCATGTTGTGTGCGGTTTTCTTCACGGGCGGCTCCTTCGAGGGTTTTGTGCCAGAACTACTTGTCTCTTCTGAGGATTTTCGCTTCTTCTTGTTGAGAAGGCTAGGTCCTTCCTCGGTGGGCGAAGAGTGAGACGAGGACGCACTTGTAGGCATGTTGGTCGCAGAGCTCGGACTGTGCTGGCCGCTCGGGGTTGATAGAGGCGCCAAACGGGATTTGCGAAATTCCTGCTCGGATCCAACGGGAAAAGGAGAGAAAGCAGAGATGGAGTTTTTCTGGTCCTGAGTCCAGGCTGGGACATTGCTGTGGAATGAAGGTCCAGACCCGGCGGTGAAAGGTAAGCCATGGGCATTTCCCGAGAAGTGAAAAATTTCATTGCTCCCTTGCATGTTGTTGTGCAAAGAGAAAGGCGGATGCTCGTCAGGAGAGGCGGAAGGAGTGTCGAGCGTGTGGTTTGTTCTGCTCTGGTTGAAGTATGACTGGGGCTCTTCAGGCTTCAGGTAGCATGCTGGGCCCTGAAGGTTGAGAGATCCTGGCGAATGTGCCTGAGACGATGGATCCCAGCGCATGAAGTCTTCCCAATTGTTCTGAGAGAATACGTCTGCGGTGGAGGGGCCCTCGAGCGGATTGTCGTGGGGCGAGGCAACCATCCATGGAGCCCGCGCATCTCCTGCGTAGACCTGCGAGGGATCGTTCATGGCGAGATGGGCGTCGGAGCTTGAACACGAGGAGATAGTCAAAGCTGGCGAAGGGGAAGACGAGGACGAGAGCTGGGGCTGGTCGTTCAATGGGCCGACCTTGTTAGAAGGAGCTGTTAGCGAGCGGTGCGCAGAAGTAGGAGGCAGCCGTCTGGCGAAGGCGCAGCGCAGCACGTACGTCTACCCCCTCGTCGTCGCTGTCTGGGCAGGCGTCTGGAAGGGGTTGGAGGCATTGCGAGGCGGCGGACATGGTGGTGGGAGAAGCAACGGTAGCAAGGAGACGCGATACAGAGGAGGAGCAGCAGCAGCAGCAGCAGCAGCAGCAGCAGCAACAGAGAGAGAGGGAGAGGCTGGACGAGGTACAGCAAAGAAGGGACGACGAGGCGGAGACGATGTTGACTTACTCCGAGTCCAGTCCCAGTCCCAGACGGACACGATCTGGCGGGAGGCGGGTTCGTCGGTTGTGGGCCCTCGAGAGCTGGTGGGCTGGCGGGGAATCAGCAGGGCCGAGTCGCTGGGGAGGGAGGGGAGGGACGGG
This sequence comes from Aulographum hederae CBS 113979, assembly GCA_010015705.1. NCBI lineage: Eukaryota > Fungi > Ascomycota > Dothideomycetes > Aulographales > Aulographaceae > Aulographum > Aulographum hederae. The sequence continues at coordinate 15,524 of ML977196.1, forward strand.
GTTGTTCGGGGGGCTAATCAGCAGCAGACAGGCAGCTGTGGGCGTGTGTGCGTGTAGGAGAGTCGGTCGGTCGGTCCTGGCTGGTTGCGCATGGAATGGCCTGAGGGTTGATGAAGCGAGCGTTGCGACTTGCGAGGTTGAGTTGGGGGAAATCAGGCCACTTGAACGCCGAGCCCCGAATCTTCAAGGAGGGACGAACCGAGCGGACCAGCCCTTGGAGGGTCGAGACCTTTGGTGAGACTTGCCTCTCTCGTAGCAAGAACCGGTGATACAAACAATTATAATATAAATTGCACAAGATGAGAAAATATCTCAGCCTATCAAAATTCAGGGCGTGGTTCTGCTACTATGGCCGAGTGGTCTAAGGGTAAATCTGTCCATGCACGTGTAATCGTGAATTGACGCTAACCTCTATACTTAGCGGCAGATTTAAGTCGGGTCAACCGAAAACTCTGCTGGACGCAAGTCCGCGTGCGTTCGAACCGCACTGGTAGCATTCTCTTTTTGATCTTTTTTTTGCCTTCACGTTCAGCGCAAAACAAAAAAGATGCCGCGAGACTATAGTTGCAGGCGAAGACTTCGAGTGCAGGCGGCTTTGATATACGGGACGCTGTGAGCCAGGTTCGGACGAGTCCGACCTTTCATCATTCGCTGGACAGCTGTTGGGTTGTAACGAGAACATCAGTTGAAGGAATATTTGCAGGTCGAGCTTTGGATCTTCACCACATTTCGAGAAAACCCCATCACGGTCGTCACCGCTGTTCGCTTCTCTTTCGTCAATCCCTTTGCGCCTCAGGTCAGCATTGCAGCGGGAGTTGCTCCTTTCCCTTGTCCGCCTACCTGTTCCTGTGCTCTCACATGTCAGATGCCATCTCATTCTCGTTCCTAGATCTCGATTTCACTCCTATATCAAACAAGCTATACAGACCAGCCGCAAACCCGCTACACCATCACTGGTGCCCCGATACTGCTACCCCATGGAGAACGCGAGAAACATGCAACCCACGATCCCAGGCTTGCATTGTGCACCTCGCCGATTCGGCTTCGGTCGCGCAAATTGATGGCTAGTGCACGAGAAGAGGGAACATCCAGGGTTGGACGGCTTTCGGAGCACTCGCCAGGGATTGACGGACACAAGGCTGCCTTGTGACAGATTCAGTGCACAGGCTGTGTATCCCCACCACCGATTGGTCGTTAGTGAGCTGTACGATGGACATTTCGATTGGCTCTGGTTCGAAAAGGCTCCGAGCTGGCTGTTAGAAAGTTCTGTGCAACTTGTCAAGACTGATGAGGGTGTGATTAATAGGCATAAGCAGAGCTTGTCGGGCTGGCCTTTCTCTTGCCCTGGCATCTCACAAAAGCCAGGAAATTGCGGAAACGAACATTAAAGAGCTTGTCAAGGTCAAGAAGGATTGTGGCTATTCTATACAGCAGGGGAACGACAACGGGCCAAATGTACTTGTTTTCAAGAGACTTCAAGAACGATCCTATCGGAGGCAGGATATTTCCACAACTTGACGCTTGATTCCCCTGCCAACTGCCTCACTTCCATCACATAGCAGCGATAAGCAAATCTCTCCCGTCGGATCGATCTAGGAGCTGACTCCGCAGGGTTCCGAAACGATGAGCAAACCCACCTAGGTTGTGTTTATTGCTGTGGTGCCTGGTCCTAGGCTTCGTGCGACCGCTACAGTGTTGAACTTAGTACAGAGTACAGGCACATGGGGAGACAGGCCCGAGCATGGGTTGGTTGTGATCGTGCAGGGTGGCAAGAAAGCATCCGCCGGCAGAGATCTGAGAGGCATCTGAGGAGGCCTCCATGGGATGTGGAGACTCCCTATGACCCTAGAGGTAGAGACAGGCAGGCATATCATCGCCCTGTGGGTGGACTTACTTACTATTGGCACTTTCAAGGTACCATGGTCCGATAGAGCCTTGTTGCTACTGGGGTAATCTGCCGGTTGAATCGAGTTATCTCGCCGGCAAGCAACCTAGCGCAAAGATGTCACTTCGAGTTCCAGGGCCGAAGTTGCTTGAAACTGGGCATCCCCGCTGGCACCTGCGAATTTTGCAAAGCCGCCAAAGCAGGGCGAGACCACGATTGAAGCACCGTGCCGTCATGTCGTCTTCGCACTTTTCTAGCCTCTCCATTAGGTACTGTACGCCTGGTCGCCTCGTGGATGTTCGGCAGCACGATGATGAGCTCAGGTCCCAGGCCAAGGCAACTACAAGATCTCGGAGGCGTGTGATACGCCACTGGTCAGTCAGGGTCTCCTACATGCCGTGGTCAATACGAGCTTTGTTGCTTCTCCTTGCTTGGTTGCGAACTTTTTCGACGTTGGGTCCGAAAGCCCCCCTGTTCTCATTCGCGGATGCAACAACCAGACAAGGGTAAGAAGCAAACTTGCACGGAGAGCACTGGAGCTGGGCGTCGTCGGTCTTTTCAGGGTCGCGGACAGGGCCTTTTACAGAATGCTGCTGTCCAAAAAGAAGCGATCAGAAAAGGGTGACGCACGCAGGTACTCTCTCGCTTGTTGGGTTTGGTAATGCTAGACAGCATTTAACAAGATAGATTGCAGATCCCCACATGCCAGCGGTGGGGAAACTTGGGGAAAGATTGAAGTGAATGCAAAAACACTTTGAAGCAGCCCAATATCGGTGGCTTGGAGACGTTGGCAGAGCGAAGTCCTTGGGGCAATCTAGTCGTTGCAGGGACCACACAGCGCAAGCAGGACTTGTATGGTGGTGTTCGGCTGGTGGAGGTCAGGACTCAGGAGTAAGAACTCGACAACAGGACTGCAGGACTGTCAGCGGTCACTGGAGTCAGATCTACTCAGGAAGCAACTCCGTGAGGCCGTAGACCGCCCAGTTGTCAACTAGGTACTCTAGTCTTAACTCCAGAGTCCAGAGATGGATTGCCAAAAGTTTTACCGGGGCTTCGAACTCGAGAGCCTGCCACAGTCTCACGAATCACGATGCTGGGTCCACGCTTCTCCTCATCGCTCAAAGCCCCAGCACAGATGACGGGCCGATCATGACGAGCGCGAAACAGGGCGGCAACCTTGTCCCTGGTGCAGTAGTGATGGAGTGCCGGTGGTGGACCTTCTCCATCCATGCGCCAGCAACGTGGTGGCTTTGGCCGTGGCGTGGAAGGGAAGAGGAAAAAACTTGAAGGTGCAAGGCCAAGAAAGGGTGGAAGCAATGGAAGCAGTGGAAGGGCCAGGAACGCCAACAAGAGAAGATTCCGGAAGTTGGCCGTTGTCCGGCCGTTGTTGGTACTCGTGGGTGACAAGTGCTGGGCGACGGCGCGGCGCGTGCTTTACCAAGGTTGTCTTGGTGCCCTCGAGGGCGTCGAGGACGGGACGTTTTATTAGTGAAAAAGCATTCATCGTGCAGCCGCCTGGCCACGCGATGCCCGCCACACGGCCCGCGTCACGTTTCTTTAATGAGGGCGTGCAGGATGGGGGCCGGAGGAGTCTGCGAGTAAAGACCCAAGGTCCAAGGAGGTTGGAGGAGTGAGGACAATTCATGCCTGTGCGACTGGGCTTCAGTGATAATATCAGAAGATGGGCATCGGCAGGCAAAGGAGTCAGGGCCTGAAGCAGGGTCTGAAGACGTTGGACGATGCGCGACAGAAACCATCGATCTCATCTCATCGCATCCGCGGCACTTCCGAGATTGGAGATTGAGTTGCTGATTGAGCCTGCCACACCGGGCGCTGCCAAATCTTGGATGTGCAGGCATAGCCGCGGTTAGCAGCACGTGGGAATCACACAGATCGCCGGGTTTTCAGATTCCTATCAGATCGCCCAGTGCAGCTGACGGGCCGTGCAGCACATGGCTCTCGCGGTTAGCCTGCCTGGTTATTGCTTTCCAAGAGCGCAGACGTGCAGCCAGGCGGCCCAGCGCCGCAGCAGAACTGCAGACGCACCGGCGCCAGGGCCAGAAAATCAATAAAATACGGAGGACATCGCTTGCGTGGTGCCGACGGCGGCGACGCTTCCAGAAAGGCGTGTAGCCGACCAGCAGCGCCCGGCGCCAGCTGAGGGTGGGGAGGGGGTGGAGAGGAAGTTTACGAGGGGTGACGAGGGTTCAGGGAAGGCTCCGGATGGGAAGCAGAACAAGGTTTTTGGCTCTCGCCGCGAAATCGCAACGATCGAGATACACTCAACGGCGCGCCAGGAACCCCAGCCTAAACCAGCCAATCAGCTGCCGCCCTGCCGCGCCGTTTCTTTCGACAGATCCATGCGACCGGGCCGTAAGACGAAGGTGCCGGGCTTACTCTCTGGCACTCAGCACCTTCGCGCGACGGCTCCGACGCAAATATTATTGCTAACGTTAGTCGCCGAGCCAGCAACACCTTCTGGTAATCATGACTGGGGAGCATTTTTAGCAGCTGTGCGACTAGCTGTGTGGTGGCGACTGAGGGCCGAACGAGCCGTGCTTGCAAAGAGCACTCTGGTCTCTGTCTCCAAGTCGGCGAGTCTGCGACCTTCCCCTCAGCATTCCGAATTTCTGTGCCGTACAGTGGGACGAAGCGAGGGCTTCTGCTCTGGTTCTGCTCTGCAACAAGTAGCAACGCGAGAGACTCGGCAGAGTCCGCATTGGAACACAGGGCCGCGTCCACCTGCCTGCGATCTGGTGAGGGTTCCAACGCCATGGGTGGGAGGAGCGGGTATCTGAAGGGAGAGAGATAAGCACGGAATTGACAGCTCCTCCACGCGGTGCAGCTGCGCGAGCGAGGGTGTGGGACTGTGGGTGCTGTTGGAACGGTGCAAAAGCAAAGCAACGCTGCGTGAAAGCGGCACAGAAATATTACACTCGATCGCCCAGCGCTCCTCATCGGCGGGCAATATCAACACCCCTGTCACCGGGGCCGTTGTCGAAACAGGACGAGGGGAGGGCGAGCTGGGAGGGGCGTCATCATTCATGGCTGCACAGTGCACGAGACAGGACGAAACTTTGTATGGGAGCTAAGGTTGAGTGTGCAGAGACAGACAGATAGGGTAGAATGAAAGCGAGAGAACAGATGGCGGGCCAGCTTTGAGACGAGGAGAATAGGTAGACATGTAGGATCATCCGCAGCGGAAACGGCCCCGGACGTGAGAGAAAGAAGTCGGACAGTGGAAACTCGGCCGGGGCATTCTACTCTCTCATTACAAAGGTTTTGCAGTTGCACGCCGTTCCATTCTCGCTTGGCCGTTGCTCTCTCTCAGGCGGCCGTTGGTGCCGTGGGTGCTAAGTTAGGGGGGTTTAACGTTTCCATTTTCCATTTCGCTTCGACTACCCGCAAGCCCACGCTCGGCAAAAGGAACCCCATCCTGGCATGCTAGTGCTGCTAGTCTCCCCGATCCGCCAACCCTTGTCCGATCTCTGCCCTCTGGCTTGAGCAGTTCGCGGCCGCGCCTACCCTCGAGAGACGCACCTTCCTCGACAGCGTCCCCGAATGCCTCACCACCCAATGCTCACGCCACCCTCCAGCTCTGAGCGCCCCCGTCACCATTCCCGGAGCAGCAACAACCACACCGACAACCACACCACCACCTCCACCACCTCCACCACCATCGCCAACCTCCCTCGACCACAACAACCACACCTGCTACTACCACTACCACCACCACCATCTCCGCCGCCGACGCCTCTCCACCACTGAGTCCACGGCCTCGCGCTTTGCCTCCGTCTCTAAAGACTACCTCCGGCTCTGCTTCTCCCTCTGCTTTTACCTCTCTCAACCTCTACCTCTCCCGTGATCTCCTCCTCGCCCTCGCCCTCGCCCTCACTCACGCCTCCGCCGTCAATATCGTCGTACCAGCCTGCGAGCTGCCCGTTGCTGGCCACGGCCGAAGCGTGCGACCCGTTACAACAACCCCAACTGACAGCTACCGGCCTTGCTCGCCCTGAACCGCTTCACAGCACGCCGCACGCACCGCTGCCGCCAGTTTGCGCACTCTGTGGGCACATCGCACGGGATCCTCCCGTGGAGGGCAGACGTTCGCGGGAACCTACATCGCCCGCGCAACCTCACTTCTCAAAACGAGCTCGCGATCACCGCTGCCGCCCTCACCACCTATAACCACTCCCATTCCAAATCATGGAGGCCCTGGAGGCCGGCAGCAGGCACAGGTTTGTGTTTGCCCGCGGATCGTGAACACGATCCGTCTTTTCAGTGGCTCGTTTGGCTAACGCTCGTCCAGTGCCTCTTTGCCCTCCATTAGTTTCCTCGAGGCGGACAAGATGAAGAGAGATGAAGCCGACTACCAACGACACCATTCGGTTGCCGCCATGGTCAGTCCTTATTCTGGACCGCCGCCTCCCTACAGCCATCAGACCGCAACCTCAGGCTCCTTCTCCCAGCCCGGCATCCCCTCTCCTCCAGAGTCCCGACGCACCTCCGAGTTCGACAAAGAGCAGCAGCAACAGCATCCTACCCCATCTCAGCCGCCGCAATCGCAGCCGCTGCAACAGCCGCAACACCAGCCAGTACGCCAGTCGCTGCCGTCGATCCATGAGGCCCTGGGGACCGATCAATCGCTCGCGTTCTCCGTACCACCGCCAACGACATCGTCCAGTCAATATCACCATCAGCCATCCACCACGTCACCCGCCTCATCTTTTACAAGGCCCTACGCTACAGAAGCCCAGGTTCCACCTCCACCACACTCATACTCTCAACCAACGCCCAAGTCGCCTTACATGCATCAACAACCACATGCTCCGGTGCCCGCGCCGCAACTGTCTCAGTCTCAACCCGAGCAGTTGGCTCGACATTCCTACTCGGCCTCCAAGTTGCCCGCTCTGCATCCTCTTCGAACGGCCAACTCTCCTGTGAGCAGCGTCCGGCATCCTCAGTACTCGTATCCACCGCAGACTTCACCACAGTACGAGCAACCTGCCCAGTCAGCCCCCGCCGCAACGCAATCCTTCGGCTATGCTCCCGGTCCCTACCCACAAGGCTATCCGTATTCTGCTCCTCCTCCCTCGGCGTCCAGCGCTCCCTTTCCGCCGTCGACAGGATACCAACCCCAACGATACGGTCAGCCTTGGCGTAACGACGGCATCGATATCAGCCGCGCGGAAGAGAGCAAAAGGGCGGGCCGTGCGACCGTCCCTGCCTTTGGCGAGTCTGTCAAGAGACATCTTGAGAGTTTCGACTTTGAGGCGTCCCTAAACGAGGTGAGTCCAGACCGAGGCAAAGTGACACAACCTGCATTCTGACAAGCCTCTAGATCGCCGATGGCAGTGGTCACATTCTTGACTTCAGTCAACGTTTTGGCGCACGCGCACACCAGACGCAGAGATCGGGTCCTGTTCCTGGATCGTTGCCAGAGCTGGCCGAGGTCGACGCCCTCATTCTAAAGGGGCAACGGATTCAAGACTCTCTGGCACGCATCAAGGAGGTAGTCATTGCGCAGCAACAAGCCGTGCTAGCCGAGCAAGCAGAACAGCGATTCAAGAGCGCCAACGGCTTCAATCCCGAAGCTCCGAGCAATTACTCGGACGATTCAAAGGCCGGTGGCTTCGCAGGCTCAGACCCGAAGAAGCGGCGAGGAGTAAGAATACATTCTATGTTATATTAACACAGTGCTAACCATGACAGCAGCGTGCTGCTCCTCCCGGGCGGTGTCATAGCTGCAACCGAGCAGAAACACCCGAATGGCGACGAGGCCCCGACGGAGCTCGCACACTTTGCAACGCCTGTGGATTGCGTAGGTTTAAAGGAAGAGGTTGTTTCGATAGCCCTACTGACACCATGACAGACTACGCCAAGCTGACCCGCAAAATGGGCACCAATAAAGGTTCGGTTGGCAGCTCAAATCTACGACCGAAATCACTTGGACCGGGATCGCCTACATAAATGTGCTACAAACCTGGCAGCATATCCAGGAACTAATTCTCAGGACATGTATTGCATCACCACCTGTGATCTGTAATATAATAGTTCCCGGGCATATCCTTCCATGCCTTGCAATACATGCTTCGATCGACGCGGAAATACCCATGCGACCTGCTGCCTTCCAATAACGAGAACGAGAACCCCAGGCAATCTCATACAGGCTCTTTGATATCGCTTATCCTCGCAATAGCCACGATTGGCGATTTTTGAGTCTTTGCTTTGCAGCAACAAGGGCCACGCTGATTGGGTGGGCAATCATGATATACCAGACCTTTTCAGAGGGCTGGCAGCATCGCGGGCTGCTGCGTACTCGTCTTCTTCTTCTCTTCGTGTCTATTATTCTTGCGTTTTTCATCTAATCAAATTGGAGGGGGCCGAGTGTGCAGTTTTCTTTACTGCCCAACTTTTGGTAGCGTGAACCTAGGCACCCGATTAATGTCTGGCTTTAGTCTCTTTATCTCTGCTGCTTTTTTGATGTGGTTGTTCTCCTCATTCCTGCAGCGTGAGCCGGGTGCCGCGCGATGCAGAACATGGGAGGCTTTCGTCGACGTTATCATCTCATTCGGTCTTTTGGAGCTGGTGGTCGGGGTTGTCACGGGACAGGCGTGCGCATGGAACTATGCAATGTGGGGCGCCGTGGGGAGATCAATCTCCGACTCACTCCATCGGGTGTGCGCTATCTTGCAGAGCAAGGCATGCACTCAGGCACTGATGGGAGATTGAACTGATGGGCTGGGATGTACGACTTGAAGCAGGTGAAGAAGCTGTTGTTTTGCACAAAAGGATGTCTCGTCACGTTATGGGATGGCAGCTATAAAACGGGAGAATATACTGGTCATCTCTCTACCAGCCTCTTGAGCCTCCTTACAATTCTCATGATTACAATCCAAGAAGTGTGTTTAACTTACCGTCTTCATGTCTCGGTCAGTCAGGCTCTCACAAGTCTAGGCTGCGTACAGTGTTGCTCGTCTTGTTGTCCTACTGTCCGCGATGACAGCATGAGAAATTTCTAACAGGAGAATTCAAGAGAACTACATACAGCTAGCATGGCTGTGCGACATTCGGCTCAAACCAGAATGGCATCTCAAATGTACTACGACGAAATCCTCCGAAGGGTGAATCGGATCGAGATCTTGCAAACGTACTACACCGTACTTACCGGATTGCTTACTTACTTGCCTTGCTTATCTGGCGAAAGGCAGCTGGATCTCCTAGCGCGAGCGCACAATGCTGATGCCAGTACAACAAAGGCTGACTAGTAGGTAGTAATACTGCCTTTGCTCCATCACCAGCCCAGGCAAGGTATTTAGTTGGGTGGATAGCTGTCCAACAGAAAGAGGAGGAAAGATGTTGGCATCGAGCTGGCATGCAGAGACGAGGCGAGGAGAAGCGGATCAACCGGGCAGCTCCCCCACATGGGCCAGCAAGGCAAGGCAAGGCGCAGACTGGCAGGGCGCACAAAACACCTGTTCGCCGCGGCTGGCTGCAGAAGAAGGCTGGAAGGGAGGAGGTAGGAGGTAGGTACCAGTACCTACAGGAAGGGTACCTACACAACAGACGGGGTGCCACCTGTGATTGTTTCCAACCTCAACCCCAACCCGGGTTCCACAGATGCAAATCTCTCGGCTGCCTACATATCGAGCCAGGACCTGGAGCCATCACACTTTCCAACCTACAGCGTGGCAGGCGCATGGGGCATGGGGCATTATTGGAGCGACATGTCCGTGTGGTCGCACGACAGATCATCACCCACGGCAGAGTTCGAAATGGGGATGGTTCGATCTTTTCTCGTGGCATGCAAGTGTGCCCGCCTGTTCTGAGGTATCGTAGAGCGTGGTTCCACAGTTCATCCTCTCTTTTGTCGGTTCAACCTGCACCTGCCACCTGCTCGCCCTGTCACATCATGGAAGGTTCGGACGCGGGGCTTGGCGGCGAGATGGGATGAGATGGTCGTCGATTGCAGATTTTCTCCATGCCGGGTCAGCCCTGTCGGTTGCTCCGACCTGTCAGAAAACGGCGGCGGGGGGAAGGCGTGATGGGTGAGGCCGGCTAGATCTCGGCGCCATCGGGTGGTCGGGCCAAGTCAAAGTGGGAATCAATCGATAAGAGCGGGGCGGAAGGGAAGGAGCGACGTTTTTTCGCCGAGGTGGGTGCGCCGGGGGTGCGAGAGGACGGTGATTAATAAACGGCGACGGTTGATGAGGAAAAGAGTTGGATCAGACTCGTTGGCAGTATTCACTTCATGTTGATGGGTCGAGGTTCAGAGCCAGAGAACAACTCTCGTTAGAACGTGTCCCATCTGAGGTCCAAGTTCGTCCTGTCGGAGCGGAAAGGAGGGGTTAGAAACGAGTCTTCAGTGGATTTGTAAGGTGCTGGGGGAAGAACTGCTGGAAGGGGATACAGAAGACAGGAAATAGGGTCGATTTGGACTGCAGGTTCTGCTCAAAGACACTTAGGTACTGTCCAGATCAAGAAGGTTCGCCGCAAGTGGAGCTCGCGATCTATTTAGCTACTTTTCTCCGCGGTGACGACTTCCACGTCTTGTCAAGGCGATTTAGTCCCCAGACTATAAAGTCTCTTCCGATATATTAGTCAGCGACTGAGCCGACATCTGACGTGGGCTGCGGGGAGCATGTTGGAGTCGAGTTTTCCAACGGATGAGCAGAGTCCACCCCTCCACCATCAGTTCTCCGCCTTCTCTAACTCCTGAATACGCACTTCCGCCTGGGTTCCTCCTCGGATTCTCTCTCGGCACCATTTGGGACATACCACAGCAGCTGCTTCCTTCCGCAGAACAACTTCTGGGAGTTGGTCTCTTCCAGTCGCTTTCTCATCTCACACAGACGGAACATCCCACAGCTACCTACCTTATCCACCTTTCACTCTGACGACACCATGCGGGCAAAGACGCTAAAGCGCGCCTATTGAAATTACTACCTCGACACTCGACACAAACCTAATTGACGTCCATTTCTCCCTTTGTCATGCCATGCTCCGCGGGAACTTCCAATTCCGCTGATTGATAAACCCTCTTCTACCGTGCAGTATATCCTCTTCCCATGAAGTCTCCTTTCTGAGGCCCCTGGACAACCTGAATCCACACCTGTCCATCCCCTGAGCTTCGTCGACAATCAATCTTCTGCCGCAGGCACCCGAGAATTATCCACTGTGCCATTTTCCAGGACAAACCCAATCGCATCTACTCTATCACTTCCCGAACCAATCTCAGGGCTTTGCGATCACGCCATATCAAGCTCCTAGCTCAAGCTGAGGCTCAGGTTACTGATCCTTGAGCAAGATGGGCCTCCTGTAAGACGTCCATTTCGGCCGCCTCTTCCCTCTCTCAGATGCTAGTGCATGGGGCTAATTTCTGTCAAGAGCCATAGGAACACCCCTAGAATGGCCCGAAGCAAAGCAAGTTGCTAGCCATGTGCGCGAGTGGGGAGTTGAGGTAACCTGCCCCCATACACATCCCGATTGATGCCTCCCTGTGCAACCCCAGCCTTCCAGTCCCCCATGCCGCCGCTTTCTGCAACTTTGAAAGACACAGAATAGGGATACAGGCTTACTGAGATACTCCAGCAACTTCTAGCGATATGGCGGCGAGCAAAAGGCAAAGAGCGAGATGCCCTACTTTGGGGCGACGAGGTGAGGATAAAGAGCTTCTTCGTACCACTGAGGAAAACCCCTGACGGACATGGTGCCACAGATTGAGTACCTCGTTGTGTGCTACGACGACCAACATCGCAAAGTTAGACTATCTCTACGACAAGCCGATATCCTTGCTGCACTAGCAAACGACGAGAAGCTGTTGGAGGAAGGAGGAGGCGTGCCTGACGTTAAGCGGGGACCTGCGAAGTGAGTACACAGATTGCCTCCGACCATCTGGCCTAACAGAACCAGGAAAGGGCCATGTGCGCCAGTTTTCCATCCAGAGTTTGGGCGATTCATGCTCGAAGCGACACCGGGAAAGCCATGGGGGATAGGGTTCAAAGACCTCCTCGGCGTGGAACCTGACATGAAGCTAAGGTCTCGCTAACATTGTACATGCCTTCAGACGTGGATTTGCTGACGTTTCCAGGCGCGTTATTGCAAAAGAGCACATGGCGGAAACGGAATACCCCATAACCATGACAACTTTTCCACGGCTGGGCTGCAGTGACTGCACCATGCCTTCGTACCCTGCATCAGGCCCGAAATTACGCTCACAGTTCCTTCCTGATGAAATTGCGAACCCCCATATCCGGTTTCCTACTCTTGCGGCAAATATACGTGCGCGACGCGGTCGGAAGGTTGAGGTCAATGTACCAATATTCAAAGACGAAAAGACGCCATGGCCGTTCAGTGATCCTACAGTCAACTACGACCTTCATAACTGGCCGGAAGATGATGACGTCCGTAATGGAGCTGTAAAGCCGAACTACATATACATGGATGCGATGGCTTTCGGCATGGGCAGCTGCTGCTTGCAAATCACATTTCAAGCAAAGAACATTGACGAAGGCAGGAAGATGTACGATCAACTCAGCCCAATTGGTCCAATAATGCTTGCACTGACAGCTGCAACTCCAATATACAAGGGCTTTTTGGCAGATACGGATGTGCGATGGAACCAGATCAGCAGAGCAGTGGACGACAGGACGAGAGAAGAATTGGGAGAGGCGCCCCTGAAGAACGACAGATGGAGAATACCAAAGTCCCGGTATGCGGCGAATTCCACGTACATTTCCCAAGATCCTCGGCTGCGACCTGAGTATCTAGATCCGGATTTGGTTGTCGATGAGGATCTGAAAGCAAAGCTCGTGGCAGGCGGCATGGACGACGTCCTCGCCACCCACTTCGCCCACTTGTTCATACGCGATCCGATCGTTGTTTTCAATGAAGACTTGAAAGAGCTGGACCTTGATAAGACTGATCATTTTGAGAACTTGCAAAGCACGAACTGGCAGCACATGCGATTCAAGCCACCACCTCCGGGGAATGACACCGGATGGAGAGTCGAGTTCCGTCCAATGGAGATACAGATAACCGACTTCGAAAATGCGGCATTTGCCATCTTCATCGTGTTGATAACAAGGGCAATTCTGAGCTTCGACCTGAACTTTTATGTTCCAATTCCAAAAACAACAGAGAACATGGAGACAGCTCATCGCAGAGATGCTGTGCTGAATGATAAATTTTGGTTCAGGAAGAACCCATTTTCACAGAAAACGCATGGCGAAACTTCAACACCAAACAGCAGCCCACCTACACCCCTTGGTCCAGTCGAAGATGAATTTGAGGAAATGACAATTGCCGAAGTTATCAATGGCCAGAGCAAAGATGATGGCTTCCCTGGTCTGATACCCCTGGTCGAAAGCTACCTCAATAGCGTCAACATCGATATCGAAACGAGATGCGAGCTTGCAAGGTATCTCGATCTCATCAGGAAAAGGGCAGATGGAACGCTCTGGACCGGGGCGCGATGGATGAGGGAATTCGTGCGGAGCCACAAAGAGTACAAGATGGACAGTGTGGTGGGTGAAGATATCTCATATGACCTGGTGACGATGGTAGAGGATATCACAAAGAGGGAAGGAAAGGACGGCAAGGGAGAGCAGATGTTTGGGAAGAGGAGATAGAAATGCCTAGAGTTTGATAGAATGGTCGCACCCCGTGGGTGTATGAGAGACTTTATGTGGTTTTGCTTCTAGAGTATCCAAGGGGGCCGGCCGGTAGGGATGGAGTCCTGGTGCATGGGCTGGCAAAGATGCGAAGACTGGTACTATCGCCTACTTAGACAATATGGATGGCTGACCTCATAATACATGATTGTTTTCTGTAGTGGTGTTGTTAGGGGTGAAGAAACAGGAGAACACTCAGAACAAGCTGTGGACCCCTGTCCTTCTGACAGGCGCCACTTGCGTCATTGGCCCAGGGCTGTTGTGGCTGTCACATGCGGAATGGACTTGACCATCACGACCAACGTGGATTTCTATAAGAATCGTGATCTGGCTTGCAGCTGAAGCTGTTTGCTTGAGTCCTCAAGATCAGCTCAGTCACCAAATACTTCTCCATTCAACGTCTACATCTCAAAAACTGATCCAAATTTCAATCCTTACAACTACAATATGTCTGGCAACAACTCCACTTTGGGCGCCGCCGTCGAGCAAGCCAAAGGTGTCGTCAACGATGCTGTAGCATATGTGACTGGAAGCTCCGCCGACCAGGTAAGAGCTCGAAGCTCCTGCATCTACAGCTGTTACAAAAAAAATGAAGCAAGACTGACACATCTCCCCCCAGGCCAAAGCAAACGAGCACAAGTCCAAGGCACAACTCGAAGACGAAGCCTCCCACGCAACAGTCAAAGTCCCCGGCGCCACCATCAGCACCTCCGGCGTCTCCAAAGACGACCCGGCCCGCTCAGAGGGCTCCTGGAACCAGACAATGGGCTCGGCAAAGGAAGCCGTCGGCGGGCTCCTCGGCTCCGAGAACCTCAAGCAAGCCGGCGCACAACAGAATCAGCAGGGCAAAGAGCAGGAGGCGGAAGGTCTCATCCAAGACTATGGTGATGGGATCAAAGGTCGCGTTGGTGGTGCGGTTGGAGGCGCTGTTGCGGGTATCTTGGGGGATAAGGATGAGGAGGCGAGGATGAAGGAGAAGCATGACCAGGCGAAGACGGCGCAGAGGGGGGTTGAGGCCGACTTGATTAAGAAGGCTGATGCGGAGGCGGCGAGGCAGGAGAAGGCTTAAATGGAGACTGATCTTTTGATCTGAGGAGATGATGGGTATGGGACGACGGTGATGGCTCAAGTTGGGTCTTCCTTGTTAGTTAGTTTGAGATTGTTGAAATTTGTCAGATTCCTGTTCTCAATCACAATGATACCAAATATTCTTTTACTAACGTTAGTTAAGAATTACCAAAATGAATTGAATGCTTCGATCGTCCTTCAATTTTACGCCTAGACGAAGAACTATAATTGACGCGAGAAAATACCATAGCATTCGTATTTGAGCCTAGGAGATGACAGGTTTTGGTGAACAGCATTTACTGATTCAGGGGTTAGTAGTTGATTCTTGCAGCAAGCAAATGCCCCTTGTCACGTGCTGATCATACCCGGATACTTCCACGTGACATCGCGTTTTCGCGACACGCATAACTCGCGCTCCAACATCCCTTCCCCATGTTTGCATCCTTTCTCGTGTCCCCACGCAACGGTTGCTTCACGTACCTAAACTACAAAGCCAATTGGTTTACGCTATTCAACTTGTTATTATGTCAGATTCCGAACATGACGAAGACCTTCGAAAAGCTATCCAGTTGTCGCTGGAGGACGCTGGGCAGTCGGCGGCCCCAGTCAACTCAGCGGCTGATGAAAACACTCCACAATCCAGCTGGCCCAGCTCATCGCCGCTCCCTTCGAAACATACTCGCGATCCGGTCGACAAACTTTACATATACGACCCCGCCGAAGGCAAGGTTCCAAAGTCTTTCTTGCCCAAGCCGATTCGGTACGACAAAACCAAAGATCCTTTCCACTCGGCGACACCGAGATCTGATCGAACCCCAGTTTTCGGGACTACGCCAGAAAACGCGGAACTGTTTGAGGCCATGTGCGGATCTCCCGAACGCCCGGTGAGCCCTCCGACAAACAATTTCGCTGGCTTGAATAGGAAAGCAATGGAGCAAGAGCGTCTGGCAAGGGCTGCTGCAAAAGAGTCGGGCAAGAAAATCCCGATCGTTGGTGATAACAGAAGTAAAAAGAAGCAGAGGGACTCGATATCTCCACCACCAATCAAGAGAGCGGCGCAGTCAAGCCCGACACAGACAAGTCCAGTGCCGAGCAAGAGACAACGAGTGGAAGCGTCCGATGCTGCTTCACAAGGTCCCAGGTCAACGGAGACTACAGGGGAGGCAGATGCATCCTCCATTCTGCAGAAAGAGTCGACTCCAAGCGACCTTGAGGGAATTTCTTTCCCTCGAGGCGTGATCAAGCAGACCTGTTCTGCTTTCAACGGCCACAAGAAAACGGACCGGCAGATCTCTGTGGAAGAGGTGTTTCAGCGGAGCTCCTTGAGAATGGCTGTCATCAGCGCATTTCAGTTCGATGCACTCTGGGTTCTTAACAAGTACCAGGTAATGCATACGAAATCAGTGTTTGTTATGCAGGCAAAAGATAAGCAGCTTCGGGACCACATTTCGAAGGATCTTGCCAAATCCAAGGTCCCCAATCTCAAGCTTTGCTTCCCGCCGATGGAGGGCCAGGTGAGTTGCATGCATAGCAAGCTGATGCTGCTGTCGCACCAGACACACCTGCGAGTGGCAATACCAACCGCAAACGCGACCGTCTATGACTGGGGAGAGACTGGCGTTATGGAAAATTCTGTCTTCATGGTTGACGTTCCTCGACTCAAGGAAGGACAGGACAATCCGGCAGGCATGACTCCGTTTGCGAAAGAGTTGTTTCACTTTGTCCAGGCTATGGGACTGGAACCCAGTTTGATCAAGAGTCTTCACAATTTCGACTTTGCAAATACCAAGCACCTGGCCTTTGTCCATTCAATTGGCGGCGCACATACAGGAAGTGATATAGAGCGCACTGGACTCTGCGGCCTTGCCAAAGCTGTGCGGGAACTGGGGCTCGAGACCAAAGAGCCAGAAATTGATTTCGCCGCATCTTCTGTTGGAAGCCTGAATGATGAATTTCTCGCGTTCCTCTACACCGCCATCAAGGGTGGTTCTATCAAGACTGGAGACCAAATCAAGCACATCAAAGCCAAGGTTGACACGAAAATACGAAAACGCTTCCGCGTCTACTTCCCCACCGACGAGACTGTTGGCAAAAGCCTCGGAGGCAAGGCGTGCGGTGGTACTGTGTGCATCCAGAAGAGCTATTACACCAAGAACACCTTCCCCAAAGAAATGATGCGAGACTACGTGTCAAAGAGGGAAGGGCTACTGAGCCACAACAAGATCCTCTATGTCCGTGGCTTGAACAAAGATGGAGATCCGATAGCTTGGGCGTATGTCGGAAGCGCGAATCTGTCAGAGAGCGCTTGGGGTAAAATTGTTATGGACAGAGCGAAGAAGGTGCCCAAGATCAATCTTCGGAATTGGGAGAGCGGTGTTTTGTTCAAAGTGGACCTTGAAGGCGCTGAGAAGGGCAAGGTTCCGGACATGAAGGTTTTCGAAGACACTGTTGGTATTCCTTTTGAATATCCTGGAAAGGAATATGATGGGAGACAACCGTGGTATTTCATGGAATCATGAAAAAGACCATGGAGGAGATTGGTGGGGGGTGATCCTATTCATAACATCGGCAGCTGCTAGACGAGGGGCGAGAAAACATCCACAGTCCCATTGTTGTCAAATCAGATCTTTCACCTTTTGGGAACATCGAAATTGAAATATGGATGTTCGTTGACGCGAGTCATGCAGCCACAACAGCAGCCACACGTATGAAGCTGACGAATGATTTGGATGGGTCGTGATAGTCCGCCGGTCAACCGCTGACAAGCGCCTCACGATCAATATTTTCGTGATCGGACATAACTCGCTCATAATGCGTTCTCACGACGAGTACATATCATGGCCGCGTCCCTTCCAATTGAGCGCATCACATCGCGTACACAGGGCAGCCATTGAGTCTTAAAGCTCAATTGAAGACGCGCCGACACCATGAACTCTCGAGGCTTCCTTTCGCGGTTCACTGAGCCTGTCAAACCGCAATATGGCGACTACGCTCTTGAGATATGCTCGCTGTGCACTGGTCTCATCGATGCGGTTTCATTCAACAACTGGGGGACTTTCGTTGGCATGCAGACAGGTAAGAGGGTCCAAAGGCACAGCATCAACTCCAAATACTGACCTCTCCTCCCCAGGAAACACCGTTATCCTAGGCCTCTCCGCCGCCGACCTCCCGACCACGCAACCCCATGCCGCAGTCACGACGCTCGCCTCCCTCGGCTCCTTCATCATCGGCGCCCACCTCACCTTCGTCCTCGCGCGCCTCACCACGCCCACCCTCCGACGCTCCACAATCATCATATCCTTCCTCATCCAAGGCGCTCTCATCATCATCTCAGCCGCCCTGGCCGTCACATACACCGTCCCCCAAGACCTCAACGGCGAAGGCAGCGTCCTCGACAACATCCTCATCGTCGCCGCGATCCCGCCCCTCGCCTTCCAGAGCGGCATGCAGATCGCCACGAGCCGCATCCTCGGCTTCAACGAGCTGCCGACGTGCGTGCTCACGAGCTCGTATGCGGATATCGCGGGGGATAAGGAGTTGTGGCGGTTGCGGAACGTCAAGAGGAATCGCAGGGTCGCTAGCGCCGTGTGTCTCCTCATTGGCGCCATTTGCAGTGGGTGGATCATGAGGCGCGGCGCGGGGGCCGATGTTGCGTTGTGGGTTGCTGCTGGGTTGAAGGTGGCGTGTGCCGTGTTGCTAGGGGTGTTTATGAAGGGCGTGGAGCAGGAGAGGGAGGATGAGGTCTGAAGAGAACAGGTGAAGCTATTGAACCTCACTTCCGGAGTGAGATGAGGTGAGGCCGCCTCACTTCGAAGGTCATGAAATGAGGCCGCCTCACCTCAATTTTCGACCTCAATTTTCACGAATGCTTCTCAGGTCTCCAGCAGAAGGCGCGCAACAGGAGCAAAATGGTCCGAGGTTTGATGCACCTTAAGGTGCTACTCAAAGCCCGCTTACCGATTTTAGCTTTCTCGAGTTTTGGTGCCGAAGACGTTATCAGCCAACCCGTCCATCAATTCGAACCTCTTCTTGTGGAAACAACCTCCCGGAATAAGGTATCCATGCAAGGTCGCTAACTTCCATTTCCTCACCAAGTCTTCAGACACCTTCAGATTGGATAGTCCCAAAAGCACAGTGGGGACAAAGAGATGCAACGAAACGCTCGCGAGCTCCGAGACTCCCTGAGTACAATAACAACGAGGAAAGGCCCGTGCGACTGTGGCATGGCTGTGGACACCACAGCCACTCGAGGACGCATGATCCAGTGCCCGTGATGGTGTCTCTTGAAGCGTGCCCGTCCCCAACGCGTCCATTTGGCAGTTGATCTCTATTTCTCAGCTCGTCACACCGCGCCGCGGCTCTCTTGTTCTTGTGCGATGCTCACTGTGTACTGGAGTAAAAGTCCTCCCTTTTTTCGGCCTGCGTATTTCTCTGCCACGCGATGCCGAGGTTATTGTATAAAGGCCCTGATTCGCCGGTTATATTCTCCCGCTACTACGCGTTGTTCGCTAGCTGTTGTACAACTGCTCGTTCTTAAAGAATCTCTCCATTTTTCACCTAATCTTAATCTCTTAATGTAATACCACACCGAGAAGATCTAGTATCCTATTACCTTAGAAGTCAATACATCCCATCACTTTAGAAGTCCTTGTCCGCAAGGAAAAGTTAGTACAATAATACCCTCTAGAAAGAATTTCTATTTACTAGCCTATGTCTCTACCTACCACGTGAACTGATGCCAACCTGCGTCGAGCACACAAGAGCAAGTCGGAATGAAGGTTGAAACGCAACTTCTCCGATTTCAACGGTCTTCGCCTTTTATAAGAAAGTTGAACCGAGGTCGCTTCTCTTTTCCGGAAATGGGTAATCGAATGGAAGGAGCGACCCCTGGACATCCCAAAACTTTCATAATTACAATATATAGCTACCTATCAAGCAGACAGCTGGAGGCCTATTGCATAGGTGAGGAATATATATAGTACATGACAATGTGTCAAATATGACGCTTGGATATCTCCAGCTCTCATTGGATTTTGTTTGTCTAGCCTTCTTCTGCATGGTTGAATTTCGCAGATTTTCTGATTCAGAGTTGGCCAGGAAGTTGGACGTCCAAAATAGATGTTTCGCTGCCATCCAACGCCACATCTTTAACTTGGACATCTGCGATAGTAAAAATTTGAGAGGTGCTATTGTAACTAATAAGATGAAAAGCGACGTTAGGAATAAGAAGGTATGTATGTTTGCGTTGAGATTATTGGGAATCCCCCCTTTTTTTCCCTTTTCAGTTACATTGACCTACCTGGCATGAGAATCCTAGATTACTTCAAAAGTTAGACCTGACCTCGATTCGAAGCCTATCGAGATCAGGTAATCACCAGCTGTATTTACCTCATAAAATCATTTCTAACATACCTAGGTACCTGATATGGTGCTATCCCACGGGCAATTTTAGTAGGAACCAGCTACTAGATGGTTCGATTGGTCTTTCGCCCCCTTCACACTTTTCCCTGGAGGTCAGAGCTTTTAGCAATAAACGGGTCATGGGTCAGGGTCACTGTGAAAGTGATGCCCTTAGATGTTCTGGGCCGCACGCGCGATACAATGACAGGCTCGCCGAGTTTACAACCTGCTTCGAGAGTTGTGGGTAATCTCTAAATGCCTGTCGTGCTAGGGATTGAGCATTGCGTTTATCATTCATCGGCGAGGGATGTCTAGTAAGTTTTGGGAATATGTCTTCGTCGTGTGGATCTTTTCTTCTATATGCAGGTGACTACTCCGTATATTGTTTGAAGGTTAGGTATGAAGCAGACTGCGGGATAGGAGAATCCGAGATTTGCTATTTCTTGATTCTATCTATCTACCTACCCGTACCTACCTTTACTACCCAACCGTTGTTTGGCCAGAGCGTGTTGGCTCTCCCGTCCCTATGAGGCAGGTACCTTATTATGTCACTCAGGGAAACCACGCCCTGACCTTCCAAGGCTCTCTGTCACCAATTTCTCGGTCTACTACTGCGAGGGTTGACGTCAACATTGGCACAACCAACAAGAGCCATGGCTCCTGAATGACTTTGAAGGTTCATTAATATTGAGATTACCAATTCGTAGCTTGTAGGTAAGATTCTCGGGTATCCGTTTGTTGCATCCACATATTCCCATATTCCCATATTCCCATATTCCCATCACTCCCTCCTTACCGTTACAACCGCATCCCATAGATGTCTCCGCAAAGCCCACGTTACTCCCTCAAATAAAGCCGTGACCGCCTACACCAAGTTCCACTTGCCAGCATAATTACACCTCCAACCACATCTGCCCTTCTTATGCTCGAAATATTCCTTGCTCAATCCTCTCCCAGTCCTGTTATCAAATTCCATCATGTAGCTGATCTTGACCTCCCCACCTTTCTTCCCCAATTCCTCCCTCTTCACATCGGTCCACCACCAGAATCCGTCGTGGTTGAGTACCGTCCAGTTCCTGTGATCGCCGTCACCGAATTCAAGCAGCAGAAGCCACGGCGGCTCGCCCGTCCCGTGCTTCTCGTTGGTCCAATGCAGGCAGTATTTGCTGAACGCGAACCTTACCGTCGGTCCGCCATTGGGATCACGAAGCGGGATGTTGAGTTGGCGGGGTTGGAAGCTGTCCATGTTGATACCGGACTCGGCGCAAGCATCGGGGTAGCCAACCATTGGACCGCCGGGGAGCTGGTCCATGGTCAGGTATTGCTCCCAGGACAGCGGGCGGCCGAACCATAAATTCTGATCCGTTGGGAAGTGGCGGAGTGAGAAATCATCGTTGTCTCTGGTGAACCATGTGGGATCGAGTCTCTTGTTGTATTTCCTGTCCCTGAGACAAACAGATCCGGACCCCCAGCAAGGATCGATGAGTTTACTCTCACCGTTATCGATGCGGACGACGTTCCACGCATGGTTTGAGTCGAAGGGAGGGACTGCCTTGCCTGGTTTGATGGGGTTATATCCTGCACCTTTGCCGTGACCTGAGACGACTTGGGCTTGTAGGCCGGAGGCCAGGGCTAGAGCAGCGAAGAGGCCAGCGTAGCCTTCGCATACCGCGAGGCCAGAGGCGATGGTGCCACTTGGAGTGGACCGTTGGATGTTGTTGTTGAGGAGGGCAATAATGTCATATGCGATGTTATGATGGAGCCATGCGAAGATGGCACGGGCTTTATCGGTCGCGGAAGGAAATGGCGACGTGAGTTGGTGGGCAAGCCAGTTGACATCCTGCGAGGGGATGGATTGGCGAGGGAATCGTGCTGCGTGGGCGTCGGGCGCTGAGAAATCGCGGCACTTCAAACAATCGCCGGGGGCGCTGAGCTGCATTGCTGCTGGAGTATCGGCGACTTGAGGGCGTGGTTTCGAAGCCTGGAGAGAAGCAAGATCAGGTCTTGAAGATATAGGGATTGGAGGTGGAGATCCGGGGACTTCTCTAGCTGGAAGAACGGGAGCTGCCTCTGTAGACTTGTTCATAGCATAGTCCAGGGCAGAACGTCGCGGAGGAAGTTGACGAGATGTGTTACTGGCATTGCTGGCGCCTGTGTTTTGACGTGAAGGGAGCGGCGGTCTATCATTGTCCTTGACGCCAGAAGTCACAGTACTTGTGACGTGGGGCGATGAACTTGTCGGACGCAAAGGTACCCGCGGCGGCTCCCTCTCACCTTTGGCCTTTTTCTCTGGAAGTGGGGGGAGTGACGAGGGATCATAAGGCGGGGCCTTCACTCTGCCTGACTGACCGTCTCCGAAGCTCGGTGAACTAAGACTGGTGCCGGTAGACACTCTGGAAAGGCTTGATCGGCCAGACCGCATGGAAGACATGGACTCGATAGAGTCTCTTCGTACAGCCAAGCTTTGCTCAGAGTCTCTTCGAGGGGGCAAAACAGGTGGAGCCGGCGCTGAATCTCCACCACGTGCTGCTGGCCGTGGAGGGAGAGAGGGAACAGGTCGAGCTTTGCTCTTGGCTCCCAACTGCTCCAGAGACGGAGGCGGAACTATGGCGAGCGTCGAAATGGGCTCGTTGCCCAATTTGCCCCCAGCTGGATGTCCATTGGTGAGAAGAGGAGGCGTGTTTGTCGAATTGGATCTAAATTCGCCAGTGGTTCGCTTAGGCAATGGAGGAGGAGGCGGACTCTTCCTTCTGGTTGCGACGGCTTGATCATATGTTGGAGGCGGATCAGGCTCGTGGGGATTCAGTCCAACCTGGTTGAGCTGGAGGGCGGCGATGCGCTCAGCGATGGACTGGCGGGGGGCGCCTTCAGCCATGACAAGAGCTCGAGAACAAAGAATTGTTTGAAGAAGCCAAGCAGCAAGCAACACCTCAAGCAAAGGCTGTCGAGGGTGAGATCCGTATAGGTACGGTAGTGTTAAACGTAGGTATGGGGTATGATATCTCGATGGAGAAGTTCGGCGGGGAATTTAAAATAGGAGCGGCACAGCACAGCCTTGCGGTTGATCCCAGTGCGCCGCAAACTGGTCGACCCCGGAAATGGGTCCACAACGGTGACTCCTCAACGGGACGCCTTGATGGTGAAACGAGTGGGAGTTGCACAGGGGAGTGGACAAGTTGGTGCCGAGTTGACGGCGTGGGGAGTCTCTCTCACTCGAGTCACTCTGAGAGACTGAGAGAGCGCGAGCGCGCTTCTAACCTCGTGTGTCGTTGGACCGGAGACTGGGAGAGCCGCCGCCGTTGTCAGCGGCGTTGCAAGACAACATGCACGCCGATTGGTCATGTTTGAGATCGTTGGAATCGACGTTCCATGCCAGATGTTAGAGTCACGTGATTAGGTCACTCCCATCATGTGCTCAAGAGAACAACTGACAATGGATGACTGAGGACTTGCATAGATTACAGGCTATGGAATGAGCATTAAAGGCTTAGAGGGATTGTTTCTCGAGAGAGTATCCACGTGATTCAATCCACAGATCAACAGCTGGAGTGGACGGCTCGGATCGTCGAAGCGCATCCAACCCCTCCACTTCTGGTCAAGCATATTAACAAGAACATCAACAATTCAAGATAAAACATTCGTCATTCACCTACGTAAAAAAGACCGTCCTACCTACACAACGCCGTCAGTAGAGCCCCATCCCTGTTCCAGCCAAACAAACGAGATATGAGAAAGGTTACGCCTTCATTAGAAAGATCCCCTGCCAGCCATTTCCACCGTCGTAGAACCAACTCCAGTGTTGCTCAGCCGCGGACTAGAAGAGTGCACATGCAAATTCCCCTTTCCCCATCTTCTCACCATTAACCCACAACCCCTGCGTCATTTCCATTTCACTTATCCCCTAGCCAGTCACTGCTTTGCTCCGTTTAGCCGCGTTGACGAGCAACAAAAGAAAATGGTAATAATCACCCTCAACGCTGACTTTTATGCATGTACAGAGTACGAAAACACAGGCAAAGGAAAGGGGGGGTTTTGGAGAGCCTGTATGGCTTATCCAAGCCTGCAATCTGTGCTTTGGGTCTGAATGGTGTAGAGTCTCGTGAAGCATAAACGCCCGACAGCCGTGATCGCATACTGTGTGGAACCTTGAAACAATAGAGGAATGGGTTGAGACTTTGACGGGGCGAAAAGCACTCCTTCCATAATGAACACCACAAGGGAAGATTCCAGGTGCCCAACACACACGGAGAAGCCTTAGCCAGCAATATGAGCGTCAAGGGGTTGAAAGCTACCGCTTGCGCTTTTTCGAGCTGTCGGCAGCAGCGGAAACCTCAGCCATGAAGACTTCGGGCGTTGTTGTGATTTGTTGCAGAGGCTGATGCAAGTCTGTGTCTTCAACAGAGTCCTTCTTGACAGGAACCCCCATGTGGCGCCCATAGCGGCCCTTCCGCCCATTGCCCTCATCCTCGCTGACGCATCCTTCAATGCCAATGCCGGCATCCTTGCAGCGCTGACAGGGTCGTTGGCGGTCACATCCTTTCTTGCTCTTGCGGCATCGTTGGCACCGTGGCTTCGAAGACAGATCCTCTTCGTCCGCACCAAACTGATGCTGGAAATTGAGTGACGCGTTCGAAGCTTTGCGCGATTGAGAAGGCAACGATGTTGGTGAAATGGGCGCCTTGGATGCAGACAAAGCCTTTCCATTTTTGTTCTTCGGGGCGCTTTGGGAACGAGACTTTCCAATTCTTGGTCCTTTTGCAGATGGACCGCTGAAGCTGGCCTTGCCATGTAGCACGTTGCTGTTGGAGTTCCCGGGCTGTTGCATTGAAGATGCGTTCTCCGGATCCATCTCGTCACTGAAGCCCTTGAAAGAGCCATCCTTGGCATCTTCGTATTCTTCTCCGCTGGTCTCACCACCCTCTGCACCTTCTCGTGGGTAGACGGCAGCGGCCGCAGGCAAAGCGTTCCCTTCGTCATCGCTCATGTCCGAGTCGGCAGCAGAGGAGGCAGCTTCTGCCTTTCCGCTGAGGGCGTCGTCGACGGTAGACGTAGAAGTACGACCGTGGGAAGAGAAATTCGAATCGTCAGCAAGTCGCATAAGCTGGCGTGCAACGTCTTCGTCCGAGATCACACTACCTCCGATCGTTGGATCGGGAGTAGGAAGCACTCCATTGGCGGCATTGTGCCCATACCGTGTAGCTCCATATTGGCTAGCACCGCGGTCCCGGAGTCGATAGTTCGAACCTCCTGTTGGAACGCCCTTGTCGGCACCATGCATGTATGAGAGGTCCGAAAGGTTGTAGCTCTGCGGCGACGGCAATGGCTGCTGGTATGAGAACGTCTGCTGGTTCGAGTATGCAAAGGGCGAAGCGCCATTGTGGCTGCCAATACGTCGCTGTGGGGAGACCGACGACACAGACGCCGTCACTGGTACTTGTGTAGGAACAAAAAGTGGCAGCTCCTGAACGTTAAATTAGCAAGATACACCGAAAAGCTGTGCGTGGGAAAGACGTACCGAGCTATCGAACTTGGCGCGCTTCCTGCGGCCTCCTTCGACGATGTTTTCGACGCTGATGTCAGCGCTCGCAACTATCTCGCTCTTTCCCCTACGAGAGCTTGTGACAGAACCGTTCTCTCCGTCGCTGTCACTGTAGTCCTGAGCCGCGTCGCCGTGACCGTCGCCAAGACTGCCGTGAGAGCCGGTGCTGCGACCTTTCAGAGTGGGACGGGAGCGAGATTTGGGATTGGTATTTGCAGATGTACTCCTACCGCCTCGGGATGAAGCCGGTGACTTGCTTCGCCTTCGGGCGTTGCGCGACGACGGTCGTGAGATGTTGGCGTGGCCAGCTTGTGGGGGAAGCATCTGGAAGGGAGGACCAAGGCGAGGTCGCCTCGGAGAAAGCGATTGGCGAGGGGCAGGCCCATCAGCGGGTTCACACTCCTCTCCGGTGGCTTTTACCAAGACTGTCATGCCATCCTCGAAGTTCTCGTACCGTGCAATGATTGTGTTGTGAGACTTGTCTTCGAAACTGACGCACTGGCCGTCGTAAAGACCGTAAAAATTCCTGACAGTTGCGATGATTGACTCGGTGCTGTCATGCTGGAATATGTTGACCCTCATGGGGAGGCGTGCTTTCTGGAAGTTGTCCGCCAGAACCAGCTCAAAGGCGACAGACTTGGAGGGTTGCTTGGTGGGTGATGGCCGCGCGCTCATGCTGGAATTGTAGCCGTGAATGGTCTCATGGCCCGGGGATACCAAGTAGGCATTGCCGCCAGCTACCTGTCCATACACAGCGCTCGACTGTCGAGTTGGGTACCCAGACTGCTGCGACGGGGTCTCGACACTGGGCTGGGCCTGTGTCTGCCGAGTCTGCTGAGGCGGCCCGGAGAGGATGTTGGACAAATCCATCGCACAGTTGTATGACGTTGTAGTGTATCCTTGCTGATTGAGAAACTCTTCAAGCTTTGTCTGACGTTTGGTCGGTTCTGTCTGGGGGTTGGAGGTACGGTACCCGCCGAAGTCGCAAGGGCGCTGGGAGGTATGCGAGGTGGAGCCGAAGAGGGGAAGAAATCGGTCTATAGGCCGAGTTAGAACAATCTCAAGGCAGCGATGAAGTTCGATGAGGTGATCAAATACACAAAGGGAGTGGGCGATGGAGGAGACGAGACACTGGCCGTCGCCCGCAGCTGAGCGCTGCTTGGGTGAGTGCGACGATGAGCAGACAACGGACAGGGTGCAACAGCAGGATTTGCAGAGCTCCCAACTGTTCGACAGGATCGCGAGGGTCAATAACGAGAGTAGACTTACCGATGGAATGCCCTCGGGCGTGGATGTTGATGTGGACCGCTCCGTGGACGGCCGGTATCTCTGGCAGCAGACAGTGTCAGTGTTGGGGGGCGGATTGGGAGCGCGGGCAGACGGCAGGATGCAAATGGCGGAGAGATGCGTCGCAATAGGTGCAGAGAAGCAGTAGGCGTACTCACATACTTGTTGGGACCCGGGGCGTGGAGGAGTGCCTTGGAGCAGTGGGTTGGAGACGAGAGGGTCTGGCGAACAGGAAGCAGGAAGGTCGAACAAAGCGCCAAGGCCTGATGGTGCCGCAAGCCAGGCAAAAGAAGCGACGTCCAGCAGCAGATTCACTCGCAAAACGGGCCTGGCAAGCTGGTCTGAAAAGGCCGTGTGCACTCGCACTGTGCAGTCCAATCGGTTTTGGTTTGCAATGAGCATGTAGTGGAGTGGTGGCTATATACAGGTGACTGTCGAACTATCTCAGCAAGCGCTCCGTCATCCTCGAGCGTTCCACCCACGGCCAATCCTTGCCGTGTGGCCGCTGTGTCTATAAACCCCCAAAGAACCCCTCTCGGAGTACATGTACAAGACCGGGCTGGTGGGCGCATACTGTACGAAGAATCACCGCCGAATGCTGCGAGCGTGCGGGAGCGCTGTTGAAGCGCCTCCAGACCCTGAATCCGGCCATGCCAATTCGCCGTCGTCTTGATATCTGGGCTGAGGGCTCCCGTCGAGAGCGGGCCGGCTCCAAGCGGTCATCTGCTCGTCCAGAGACACTCCGAGTCCCGCTGCTGGCGACACGTCTATACGCTGGACGGCGAACTGCTATCATCTTCAGAACTGGCTGTGGGGTGGTTTGCTCGCGCGAGGACAGTGTCGCTGCGCCTTTGCGCCGTTGGGCTAGAGTTCGTTGACGACCGAAACGCACCTCGTCAATGAATCCATGCCTCGTCGGCTCTGGCACGATTCCTACCTCGATGGCCGACTCTGGTCAGGGAGTAGATGGAATAATTAGATGCTTGCGATTCCCTGCTCCCTCTCCCTGGACGCTCAGGTGAACCGGGCATTGCTTTTGGAGTCAGCTGCTAGAGCTGCGCCCGCGATGCTCGATCTGCAGCTCCTCGTGCCCCCGGCATGGCCCGCAATGGTTATGGCATATATCTAGGGATGGCGCGCCCCAGCGTCGTCGCGTCGAGATAGATGGTGTCCTCGAAGGCTTTATTGCCTCCCGCGACTCGACTCCACACCTCTTTGCTAGTTTTTGATAACGATAGCCTACCATGCGAGCCGGTCGCATCGGAGACGTCTGGTGCGGGGACCGTCCTGATACTCACCGCAACAGTCCCCGCAACTCCATGGAAAGCGGTTGCCATGGCGCAAACTGAGACCTCGTCGACAATGCTGTCGTCTGGCCCATTGGAAGACGAGTTGCGACTGAGAGCGAAACAGGCGAAACGCCGAGTATGCTGCGGCTGGGAGGATCGCGCTGTGTTCCGCGAAGCAGAGCCGGCGCCGACTATTACTCGCGCGCACATGGTTGGTAAGGCAAGGTAGATGCGCCTGAACCGTATGCCGCCTAAAACGGCCAGATGCCAGATGGTGAAATAGAGAGGGATGCCCACGGAAGCGGTTTGCGCTGTCTTTTCGAAACGGCACCCAGCACAAAGAATGATAAGGCGGAAGAAGCGCTGAGAAGGGGAGGTTCAGACAGGAGAGAGGAGCGAGACCTCGAGTTGCCGGTGGCCAGCGCAAGCCACGAGCTGATACGAATCAATCATACCTGGGGATATAAAAAAGCCAGCTGTGCGGCCAGCAACAGCCAGACCAAAGGACGGACTGGGCCAGAGGCTCGGAGCAATCCTGAAGCGCTTGTCTGAGGGCCGGCCATCAGGGACCGTCACAAAGGGACGAGGACAGCCAACGGTACCGTCGGCGCGTGCCGCCCTTTCAGGCACCGCGGCCGTGGAGAGAATGATGCGCAAAAGGCCCAATTTGAAGCATTAGTATGAGGCCGAGTCGCAAAGGCCAATTGCGCGCTTCCACACATGCTCTGACGACGTTGGCGAACATGGATGGAGGGGAGTGGGAAGATCACGTGCGATGGTGCACTAGCGCGACAAAGTGTTTATCTGACCGCGAAAAAGGAAATGGAATCAATGCACCGCGAGGAGATGCTGCGCAGCATGGAAAATCAGTCAAGGAGGGTTCGGGCGATCAGGCGACTCGAGAATAGTGGTCTGCGGCTGGACTGGGACTGTGTTGTGGTTGCGCTGCGACTTTTGGCTCGAGGTGTGTTGTGTCGTGAGACGCGTCCACACGCTGGCAGGAGATACTTGGCGGAGGATGACGTATGCGAGAGGCCGCGAGATGTGGAAGCTGATTTGCAGGGCAGGGGGATGCGGCCGGATTTTAGTTTCGCCGGGTTCCGTGTTTACTCTTCAAAATGCAAAGTAAACAAAGCTGCCAGCAGCGACCCAGCGACCAGCCTGGCAGGAACTTCACCTTTTCTCCAGCAACTGCACCTTGCCGCATCTCGTCCCAGACTCTTCTCCAGCATTCTTGTCGACTTATTAGCCGAGCATTGCGGTCTTGAGCTGCCTCTCGCGAGTCGCAGACCCGTTACCGTCGAGCATTCACCGGCGACACTCTTACCAAAAGGCCCGTGCTGCAAAGCCAGCACCAAAGTAGCCTCGAGCTCCAGGTCGAAACCATCACAATCAACAACAACAACCACCACCCTCACCTCTCCACCTCTCTCTCCACCCTCAATCCAAGGCCACCTCCATTCTTGATCTCCAGGATGGATGCCAAGGTACGTTGCTGAATTCTTCATCTCCTCCCACCCAGTATCGTTGTTGTATTGCTGCTGTACTCCCAAGCTGCGCGCTTGTTTACCCATCGTTGGATTCATTTCTGTGCACGAGTTCTCCGCGACTTCACCTTTCTCCGCAACTTCATCCGCTCTCAGCTCCGCCTGCATCAACGCCAAACGCGCGTTGAAAGACTGTGACCGGCGAGCTAATCGAGCACAATGCAGCCTCAACGTCCCATGCGCGCTCTGCGTGTGCGCGACGAGAACGCCATTCCGACCAGCGCCATCCCAAGCAAAGCGATCCATCAGCGAAACAAGTCTACACCCGCATTGTCCACATTACTACAGAGCCAACCGAACAAAGCTGCTGGTCCCAAGCGGACTGTCTTCGCCGACGTCAGCAACACCTCGCGGACCCTGCAGCAGGCAAAGGATGACATGGTTATTTCTGCAAAAGGAGGCGTCGCCGTGTTGACGGGCAAAGCACATGCGGACAACTTGAAGATTCCTGCAAGCATTCCAACTGTGGAGAACCTCAAGCTGGCTCCGCTGCTCCGTCCTGCTCAGAAGCCTTCCATTGCTCCGTTGAAGCAAGCAACATCCATCCCCTCCGCTATCACTGCTCCGCTTGCCCCACTCTCAAAAGCATCAATCTCTGATCTTGCTCCCGAAGTTGCCGCTGCTCGCAAGACTCTTGCTAAGCGTCAGACCACCATCTTCAAGGAGCCCGCTCCTGTTCCTGCTCCGACACAAGCTCCTCAGGAGACTCATTCCACCACAACTTCTATCTCAACCGCACCAGTCCATCAGGTGTTGCCTCCTCGTCGCGAACTGTCCGCCTCTTTGGTCATTCCAGACGTACCTGAAAATGACGTCGTCGAGGAGTCCACGAATGTCAACGATGCCGGACCTGTGCCCTTGAGTTCTGCCGACGTGATCCCCCCCATCCACGACAGTTTGTCTTTGGTCCACTCCAATGTCCACCATGTGAACATCCTGCCACTGGACTTCTCACAAGCCCAGTCTATGGTCGGTCTTCCGGGCCAATATCCAGATCCCCAGCAATTTGTATATCAGCCTGCTGTCCTTGACATCCAACCCTCCAACCCTCAGTTCTTGGCTAGCTTCGATCAGCAAGCACGCCTCTCAGACTATGCCATTGAAGAGAAGGTTGTGCTGCCAGGTGCTGCCTTGCCAGGATTGCCCACGCCAGGCCCCGAGGAGTACTGGGATGACGAAGAGGAAGAGGAGTATTATGAGACGGATGGATACACCACCACGCGGTCACTACGATCTCGAGGAGACAACACAACGCATGGCATGACAATTGTGTTCAATCCGAAGGTGACCGCAAAAGTGGAGAGGGAGCTTGCAGCTGCGAAACAGCACGTCGAGGCTAACACAGTCCCCGAGGATCTCGAGGAGGAGGCTTGGGACCCGACGATGGTTGCAGAGTATGGTGATGAGATCTTTGCCTACATGAAAGAGCTCGAGGTCAGTACATTTAAGTGTTCTGTTTTCGAATTTTGACTAACAACTTCATTACAGGAACGCTTGCTTCCCAATCCCCACTATATGGACAACCAGACTGAAGTCCAGTGGTCCATGCGGTCAGTCCTTATGGACTGGCTGGTGCAAGTCCATCATCGCTTCAACCTCCTTCCCGAGACTCTTTTCCTCTGCGTCAACTATGTCGACCGCTTTTTGTCTAGCAAGGTTGTGTCACTGGGCAAGCTTCAGTTGGTGGGCGCTACAGCAATTTTCATAGCAGCCAAGTATGAGGAGATCAACTGCCCTTCGGTCCACGACATTGCATTCATGGTCGAACACGGCTACACCGTCGAGGAGATCTTCAAGGCAGAGCGCTTCATGCTCAGTATGCTCCAGTTTGAGCTCGGATGGCCGGGACCGATGAGTTTCCTCCGGAAGATCAGCAAGGCCGATGACTACGATCTCGAGACCAGGACCCTTGCAAAATACTTCCTTGAGATCACCGTCATGGATGAGCGCTTTGTGGGATGCACGCCAAGCTTCATTGCTGCCGGCGCCCATTGCCTTGCACGCCTCATGTTGAGGAAGGGTGACTGGGTAAGACATTCTCCTTCTTTGTTTAAGTGGAATTATGCTAATTATCATTCCGCAGAGTCCGGCGCACGTCCATTACTCTCAGTACACCTACGGCCAACTCCGCGCCCTTGTCGCAACCATGGTCGACTGCTGCGAAAGTCCTCGCAAGCATCACGCCGCCGTCTACGACAAATACGCCGACAAGCGCTTCAAGCGCGCCTCCATCTTCGTCGAGACCGAGCTCACACACGGCTTCCAGCTGCCATTGGTCTCGCGAGAAAGTGCAGCAAGCTACTCTCAGCAGTCCCAGCCATGGCGCAAGAGATACCTCTCCTGAAGGGGTCGCTACCCAACCTGGCCTCGGTCATGGAACAATTCCCCTTTGTCTATCACACCTCGGTATTGATCATGTATATCTTATTGGGCCAGATTTGAGCGCGTGACCGTCTGCTTCCCCTCTATGATCTCACCAGATCTGCAGATTTCCCGCCTTATCTGGCCCAGTAAGTATACATTTTTATGTTTTCTCTACCGCGTTTTATTGGTCCCACTTCTTTGCAGACAGCTGCTGTCATGGGGACCGGAGTCTGGCGCAGTTTGGCTTCTTCCTCAACCAACTGGCGGAAGGCAAGGAAAGGGCAACCAAAAGTGATTCTGGAGGCTGGGAGAGTGGACACGGTGTCTTAACACTTTCATCCACCTTTCATCTTTCCAGCTTGCGAGCTCTGCTTGTCTTCTTTTTCTTCTCTTGCCGCGGTGTCTCTGCTTTTCTCTTTTTCAGACGCGGTGCCTTTTGTGCCGCAGCATCATCATTCTTCCTCTGGCGTTCGTCAGGGGAACCGAGGGCGATCGATTGTCAAGCATTTTCACGACCCGACTACGAAGACTACGATGACCACAACTCAACCCATTCACCAATGCCCCAAAAACCCAAAAAACACCATCCATCATGACGGTACTGCATTCGTAATCTGGCGTATCTGCCTCTTCCCTTCCTCCCCTTCACTTCCCAATTCTCCCGCTGCTGGTTCTTCTTTTAATTGTGTTTCAAGAGGTCTTGCTTGTTTTATCTGGAACCAGGGCAGGAGACTATGGAGTAAAGGAGGCTGGGATGGGGCGACGGTGGTCTTTCTGGCCGTGGGGAGTATAATAATTCTGTTATGTAGATATGCGGTCGACAGACTCAATTAAAGGAGTTATCATGCTAGAAGAATTTCATGTGCAATATGTTGATGTGGAGCAGTGGTGTTTTTTATCATTGCGGTGATGTGGTTGATTATGTCGCCCTGACCAGGCAAACTAATACCCAAGTCCTGCATGCTCCGTTCTTCAACCCGCCCAGTCCGCTTCGATCACGGTGGTGGGGGACTTGAACTGCCGTATCTTTTCCCATCTGGGTATCTTCGTGTCCTCCGGCGCGATTTGCGCCGTATGCATGCCACCGCCTTCTCTTTGCTGCGATACAAGGGGTGGTGCGTTGTGAAACAAGTGCCTTCTCATTCTCTTCTCAGTCCTTAGGTTGGTCGGGCGAAACGAGAACAACGGAGTCGCCTGAGTGGGTCAGCATCCTCGTTCCCATCCGTGAAGTGTTGCTATTCCGCAATCTCAGCGATCGAGAGAGTGGTTCATACCTCGCACGAAGAGCATTTCCGACTTCTTCTTCACGAACTGCGGTTTGCGTCAGTTTGTGGTGGCCTACGCATATGACTCAGAGTATCATACCCTCATTCCCGCGCTGTCGTCTTCATCATCAGAGTCCTCATCGTCAGAGTCCTTCTCATCGACTATGTAGATAGTCTCCTCAACGTCCCCGAGAATCAGGTTGCAGTGCGAGTCGTAAGCCTACAATCGCATGGACGACCAGTAAGCTCTACTGTTCCTCTATATTTGGCATAGTGACCCGAAGCTGGGAAAGCGTGGAGGCAATTGGTGTGAAAAGAGAAACTTACGTGCAAACGCCCGCTCAGTTCGCGATCGCCTCGGAGCTTGACGTACACGACCTCGTCGATGCAGAGGCGGACGAGATCAAGGGGCTCCCCGCTGGCAGTTGGCGTATCGTCTGCGCTGTCCATGGTTGTAGGTTTGGTTGATCGGTTGCGAATGTATGTAGGCGCAAGCGCGGTTGTCTAGAGGGACTATGAAAGTCAGTGTTGGTCGGCGTTATTTCGGAAGATACTTCTTCCATGCCGAGTCAGTCATGTGACTTTTATGTGAAGTTCCTCCAAAGCTTCTTTTGCTTCGCTCATCTGCATTGTGGCTATAGGAATAGGATGTCTAGCCGCGGTATGAGCCCAATCTTGTTTTTGATCTTGGTCACTGTATCTAATCTATGGATCGATTTGTAGAAGTGATTGTTGGGTTATATCACGTGACTGCCGCTGCTATCCCCACCCGCCCTGCAGCTGCTTCCCAGAAGCAACCAAAAGTAACAAGCACCACCTCTCTGCAATCTCCACAACACACCCATTCTCAGGCAACAAAAACATTCGTTCACTCAAAACTACTAGGCAGTGTCTGTGCAAGGTTCTGAGATTCTCACGGTGTCTCACCTCTATCTTGCGGACTCCGCACTTATTCTTCCCTTTTCAGCACCGACGGCTGCCTACTTCTTGTGTAGTTGATCCCTACCCAAGCCCTATAAATCTTCGTTTACATCCCTCTACTGCAACCCACAATGGCATCCACAAATGAGGAAGACCCTCTCATAGCTACGCTACCACCCAAGACAGATCCGATCACATATCTCACCATCATCGAGTACAATCTGACCAAGGAACGCTTGCCGACACTGCACAACATTCTCCAGGACATTCAGCTCACCCTTGAGATTGGTTGGGATTTGGTGCACCTCCTTATGCCTCTTCTGCCGGAATCCCAGGTATGCCTTCAGGATATCGCTCGCCTGGGGAATCCTAGAGAGGTGGTCTTGAAAGTAACCGAATCCCTCAGGCTGATCGAAATCGGAGCTATGGATGAAGAGGATCCTGATGAGGACGAAGCAGAACCAGAGGACACGGATGACGGATTTGAGAGCACCCTGAAAACGATTGAAGAACTCAAGTTGTCTATTCCCGGAGCAGCCTCGGAGTCGACAACACAGAAGGCCAAGCCCCAAGTCCCTTTGCAAGTTTTGCAATTTCAAGAGCTTGTTTCTATGCTTTCTGTTTTGCACCCCCGGATCAAAACCCGCCATCCAAGTCGCTTTCTTTCCACTTCTCTGCAAGCTGTGCTCGCAGTCTACTCCCAGCTCAAGTCCGTCGAGAACGAGCTCACGGACTCTGTCATAAGCTTTGTTGGAGCTGTTGCTGGCACCAGACGTCCCCAACTACCACCTCGGAGGAGCACTAGCCAGCTTGTTACGCAGGCAGCATTGGTCTCCGCTCCTGATCCTGAAGCCAATAGTCAGCCCGCGTCCGGTGAGGATCTTGCCATATATGACAGGCTCCTACAGTCGTTCATCACCCATGTGCTTGAAGACTATATGCTCTCTCTAACTTCGGTCGACGATACTCCGGGACTGGCTTGGGGGAGCAGATTGCTTGAAAAGCTTGAACCGGATCGTGTTTTCCGAGGGCCACAGAAGACGTCTTTCACAGACAAATTCGCCCGTTCCGAGACTCTCTCAGGAAGACTTTCCACTGTCGGCCAAATTGTTGCGGTAGCTCGAGATCTTGACCTCAATTCGACCGACTTGCACGCTGCAGTGATGGACGTCAAGAAGGAAAGCACCGGACAGCCAGCTGAAGAAGATGAGCCTCCTTCTTCGGTTGAAGACATTCCTCTTTCAAAGACCGGCTCGCTCTTCCTTGTCACAGCGAGAAAAGTTGCGGGCATTCTCTATGGCTCCGATGTAACCACACCACCTGTGGCAATCTTTCCAGATCATGCTACAATCATAAAAAACTTCATGGGTGGGAGATCTCCAGCGACGATCGGCATGGAACCGGAAGCTCTTATTGATTGCATCTTGGCTCTCGGAGTACTGGCTCTTGAAGATAATAACATTGGCGAGCCAGAAGACAACGAGGCTTTCTCAACCTACCTTCACACAATCTCGGTCATCTCAGCCAATACCCCTTCTCCATCCCTCCGAGCTCATGCTCACTATCTGACATCGACCATTCTCCGCTCACATCCGGATTCCACCTTCCGCTTTTCGTTCATCCACGACACCTTGGAGAACTGTCCATTTGAAAATCTCAAAGAGAGCGCCGTAGGCTGGCTCAAGGGTGAGACCATTGAAGCGAATCCAATGTCTCATCGAGGTTCCCACGCGCACGACAAAGGTTCGGAAAGTGACGATGAAGCCTATGCAAACAAGCATTCCATCTTCTCCACACCCCTGGCATTGGGCAAGCTTTCGCCCTTCCTCTTCCCCGACCTTACTTTGGCGTTCTCTTCCACCCCAGCAGAATCGCTCCCCGAGACATGGGCAAAATTCCGACTGGAGCTCGGCTTCTACATGGCCGCATTGAACTTTTACTATCTACTCCTGGTTGCGAAACACCTCCACGAACCACTGGACATCAAGGGGTTGCATGAGACGGCTGACATTGGGGGCTCATATCTGGGGCCGTTGAGGAAGGCAGTGCAGATCTTCGGGGAAGATCTGGAGAAAGGCCAGGAAGGACAACTATGGAACAACGAGGGGGATCAGGGCGTCAAGGATGCTAAGATGGACATTGAAAGGCTGCAAGAGTTGCTTGGCGTTGTGGAAGGTGCAGTGAAGCGGCTGAACAGCGAATAGCAGATTCACAGACGAGAAAGATCATGAAGAAACGCTGACGACCTTGCAAATGGATCACGAT
This sequence comes from Aulographum hederae CBS 113979, assembly GCA_010015705.1. Lineage (NCBI taxonomy): Eukaryota > Fungi > Ascomycota > Dothideomycetes > Aulographales > Aulographaceae > Aulographum > Aulographum hederae. The sequence goes on from ML977196.1 coordinate 52,026, forward strand.
GTTTTACGACTGTCTTCTTCCTCTATGATCTGAATATAAAAACCTATGGTTCCCCCAGGAGATCCGCATCTCCACCGCAGGAACGTCTTTCCATCAGCGACATGGTGAACGGTGGGCTTTTCGTGGCTTTGATGCGCATGAGAAACGATCACGGCATCCTTCAGAGGAGAGCAAGCTGTACGCATCCATGCACATCACTGCAGTACCTGTTGGCTCTCAGAAGGTAATTCGTCGTCTCATCTTGCCACTGCAGAAAGAGAGCGGTCATGCCCCCCTCCCTTTTCTTAGTCACAGAGAATATGCAGCTGAACCTACTCTCGGAATTGCCTGGGCCGAACCCGTGGCACAGACGGACTGCACTTGGGGTTGGATTATGGCAGTTTCCCAGGCCACTTGCCAGGTGTCGAACGATATTGTCCAATTCTTTCCTCATCCAGGTTCTTGGAAATGGTCACTCCAGGCCGATACCTAGAACCGGCGAAGTCTCTTTCAACGGGAGAGCAGCAGTTCAATAATGGCGAATCTTTTGACGGCAGAGCGGCAGCAAGCAGCCTGCCCCGCCTAGTCGATCAAAACGTGCCCCGGCGACCCTTTCAATTCTGTGTCATGCAGCACCAAGTCGATCCCCACAGAGGTTGGAGACAAACAACCCCCAGTTCGCACCTCCGGGTCGCACGGAATTGGGACCAATGGGGCCTCGACGTCCGACTGCAGCAACAATGAGCGGGCGCAGGACGAGCATGGCGGAACAACCACGCGCGCGTCACACGAGGTAACATCGGTGAGTGTCAGCGGGCAGCACATTTCCATGGTGCTTCTGCAGTCCAAGTGCCCCAACTACTCCACAGTAGCGACTCTGCTGAAGCAAAAAGCACCAACTCCAAAGCTTGGAGTTTGTCAGTGGCGGTTCTTGATGTTGCTGCTCGGCGACCAAGTCCCGAGGTGTCGCTCGCGTCCAGCAGCGAAGGCGTCAGCGGCGTCGATGGTGGATGCAACGTTGTCAGCCACCCGCACTTGGTGGAGAAAGCTTAACCCGGCCGTCAGGCTTGTCTCAGCGCGAAGGAAGCTGGAGATTTGGTGTTTTGCTGCGGAGAAACAGAGTCAGAATCTGGGGATTAGTAGTTATTGTTGGGGAAGAGGGGGAAATGGAGAAATCGCCCGATGCAGATTGTAAGACATGGAGGCCATTGTTGTTGGGGTTGCGACGTGGTACAGGCATGTACCAGACTGTCTCCGCTGCCACCGCTGCCATGATCCAGCATTGTCTGTGAGAGCCTTGCGGTTGCGTTGCTTGGACGACTCGAGGAATGCTCACGGCCGTCGGTCTCGCAGACGGCGATTGGAGGAAGACTCACAAGAAGTTGCGATGATCTGCTGTCGTTCTCGTGTGGTTGCAGGCGGCGAGTCCATCCCAATAAGCAGCGGGGGCCAGCGAAGGATGGCGCTAGCTGTTGCGGGCAGGCCAGGAATTCGGAGCTTCAGGGCTTCCTGGCTCGCTTCATCGTCGACATTCAACCGGCCAACGGCTGAAATGCAATGCATTGGCTTGATGGCACTGGGCGACTGGGGTTGAAAGCAACTGAAAATGCGGGGACCCTGGGGTCATGTGCAAGCTCAAGGGCTCCCCCGAGTGCCCTCCCCAGCCTGAAAGCCCGGCACGCCCTTTCTATAAGAAACCCGGGTGCGCGTGCCTCGCCCTCCTTTGGGATTTCCGCCGTCGCTGCTTGTTGCTCTGCTTGCACCCTCTCCGCCCGTCACTCCACCCGCCGGGAGACACTTGTTATACATCTTCGTCGTCTCGACCGCCCTCATCGACGCGACCAACCGCCATCATGGGCATGATGATTGGGAACGTAAGTCGGGACTGACTGCAGCGGTAAATGTCTTCATCTACTAACCGACCACACAGATTTATTTTATTTCGGCCATTGCGGTCGTCGGTGGTGGTCTCTTCGGCTTTGATATCTCGTCGATGAGTGCCATGTACGCATCCTACTAGAAATCTTCGAATGAGTAGCATGGAACCTAACAATTGCGCAGTATCCCGACCCAGCCTTACAAATGCTATTTCAACCAAGGTGGCCTTAATCCCCAGGGTTACTGCTATGGTCCCAACACCGACGTTCAGGGTGGAATCACAGCTTCTATGCCCGCCGGTTCCTGGCTAGCTGCTCTGGTCTCTGGGTACCTCTCTGATATTCTCGGGCGCAAGAAGGCCATCATGATCGGCTGTGTCATCTGGTAAGTTGGACCGTCCGCGACAGAGAAAAAGAACGCCGTGATTGACAGCTTTCCAGGGTCATTGGCTCCATCATTGTTTCCGCGTCCCAGAACATCGGCATGTTGATTGCCGGACGTATCATCAACGGCATGTGCGTAGGTATCTGCTCTGCGCAGGTCCCGGTCTACATCTCGGAAATCGCTCCCCCCTCCAAACGTGGCCGTCTCGTCGGCATGCAACAGTGGGCCATCACCTGGGGTATCATGATCATGTTCTACATTTCGTACGGCAGCTCTTTCATCAAAGGAACCGCTGCTTTCCGTCTACCTTGGGGCCTCCAGATGATCCCCGCCATTCTCCTGTTCTTCGCCATGTTTTTTCTGCCGGAATCGCCCCGATGGCTCGCCAGCAAGGACCGCTGGCAAGACTGCCGTGATGTGCTCACTCTTGTGCACGGCAAGGGAGACCCACACGCCGTTCTTGTTTCGAAGGAGTTCGACGAGATCAAGGCTGCGGTCGAGTTCGAGCGCCAGAACGCCGACGTTACGTACTTCGAGCTCCTCACGCCAAAGATGATCAACCGCACCCATATCGGTGTCTTCACTCAGATTTGGTCGCAGCTGACTGGCATGAATGTCATGATGTACTACAGTAAGTGGCAAAGTAAGTTTTAGGAGGAGATTGGGCATTAACACGACCGCCAGTTACCTACGTCTTCGCCATGGCTGGACTTTCTGGAAACAACCTCCTCGTGTCTTCCAGTATCCAGTACGTCATCAACGTCGTCATGACCGTCCCGGCTCTGCTTTTCGTCGACCGATGGGGACGCCGACCGACTCTGCTCATCGGCGCAGCGCTCATGATGACCTGGCTTTTCGCCAACGCCGGTATCTTAGCAACGTACGGTGTATATCAGCCCGATGGTATCGACGGTCAAAGGGAGGCTTCCACCCTCGTGCACGGTGCTGCCTCCAAGGCCATCATTGCGTGCTCCTACCTCTTCGTGGCTTCGTACGCGCCAACCTGGGGACCTGTGTCCTGGATCTACCCTCCTGAGCTCTTCCCCCTTCGCGTCCGCGGCAAGGCTGTGGCTCTCGCCACCTCCGCCAACTGGGCCTTCAATTTTGCGCTGGCGTACTTCGTCCCTCCCGCATTCGTCAACATTCAATGGCGAACCTACATCATCTTCGGCGTCTTCTGCATCGCCATGTTCCTCCACGTCCTCTTCCTCTTCCCCGAGACGGCCGGAAAGCCTCTTGAGGAGATCACCGTGATCTTTGAAGATCCGAATGGCTTCAAGTACCTCGGCACCCCGGCCTGGAAGACGCACGGCTCGTACCACCGCGAGAAGGAACTCGGCATGGCGGCGGCGGATGAGGAGAAGGCTTTCAAGAGAGGCAGTGAGACGGCGAGCAAGGACGATGCTAGCCCGGAGAGGGTCTCGGAGCACATTGAGAAGTAGTGGTACTATCGGTGGGGGTGTGCATAGTCCGTTGCACTGGTAATGAATACTTTTCTGGTGGGTTCATCTTTGGTCGTCTTGAGTGGATGGACGAACCCCCCCTTCTCCTGGGCTGACGCTACGATGTTGTCTTTCGAAGTCGCTGTATAATATTAGTAGGCCATGATATCCCCAATGGCAATTGCACTGGTTCGCAGGTTTGAATCGCCCTTTCAATGATGATGCAGGTCTGTGTTGAGTGCCCGACGCCGTGGTGTGTATGCCATCGGAAGCTCCTTCCTCATCGAAGTACCCCCTGGACGCCCCTGACTCAAGATATCATGTGACGGGTGCGGGGGTGCGCACTTCAATGAGCCGTCGAGCTCCTTTGGTCTTCATCAGCTCAGTGCTGCGTTTAGGGGGTTTGCTGAATCGAACTCTGATCCATTTTCGCCTTCGACGAAATGAGCTCGACAACTCCAGACGAATCTGCCCGAGGTCCACCATGAGAGTCCTCCGGATACACGCTCTTGACACAGCAAAACCCGGTCCCGGTGTTGCGCGACAAGAAACCCCGACTTTTCGGGTCGTCTAATTGCATTTCACGGGGTTGCCGTGCTCGATTAGATGGGCCCATCGAGTGATGAGGGACTTTTCTTCGATTCATTCTGCGAGATCCGGATGTGATGTCGCAGTCGCGTTGAAGGTGCGTGCATGCCCTAATTTCATCCGTTCCGTGTCTTTGCTAATCGTGCATCGCCATACCTGCCCGTTGACACACCTCATGCTCGCTGCACAGCAACGTCCATATTGTCTTGGTCTCGATTTCAATACTTCATCGACGCACGCCATTTTCAATCTCCGAGGGCAACATGGAAAGAATACATACCTAGGCCAGGTACCCAAAGTGAAAGGTACCTGTATTCATAGACATCATGAAGACCAGAAAGCATGATGCGAGCGCCAACGACCCGTGACCTGGTCATCATATACCCTTTTAGCATTCCCGGAGCGTGTCTACGTCGGACTATCAGGCTCGAACCATTCAAAACCTATCGATTTTCGATATCCAACCCTCACCCTCCACTTGGACATAGCCAATCGTAGCTGGATGAAGTGCCGGACAGCATATATGGCTTTGGATTCTCCAATTCGCGTCAGAAAATATTGTCCAAGTACTGCTTGCAGTAACCGGCTTTTGCAAAAATCATAGATTTCCGTCTGTTACTCCTAAGCTGCCACATGAAATTTTCGTGACACATTATCACCTTCCTACGCACAATCTTCAAAGAATGAGAAGCATTGGACGTCTGGGAATCTGTTGAGCAGAGAGATCTAAAGTCAAAGTTTACAAGACAACTTTCTCTTGCTTGAAACAACTTCTGCTTTCAATGTTTCTCTCTCTACTCTATTGTTTCAAGTTCTGTCTCATTGCAACCACTAGAACCTGTGGTCGGATATCACGGGATAATCAACCCGTTTCCGAAACCGTTAATATAGGGTCCATTGGTATGCAGATCCCTTCCATTCGAGTGTTTTAAAATGAAAATCAAGAACATCCCCGAACGGGCGGGAAAGTCTTTCAAGTTCTCCTTCGTCCATACTACCTACCTCCCAACGGAGAGGACATCCGCGTTAGCAGTTTTGACTTCAAGGACTTTGCGGATAACTGAGTTCGGCTTGGGCCTCGAGTCCGTGTCTGCACGTACCCACTTCCCTTTTTTGATTACAAGTCGTTCCATTCCCTGTTGCTTAGTGTCCAGAAATGGTGTCCACCCCTAGGAAGGCATTTACTTCAACGGTAAGTCAATTGAACACATTGTCTGTCTGCATCCAGAAGAACCGAGTGTCCACCACATCGGTATCCATCTCTTCCCCTCAGGTTTCGTCTTTCTTCTTTTTTCCACGGTGAGTGGAAAGACAAGAAACAACTCGTTCAGCAACGGCATTGGTAGCAAAAACACCCGTCCTAGCCAAACAACACAATGCTGGTCTCTCTACCCCTCCACTCGACGCTTCTCGCATTCACCGAGAACCCTCTGCTGCGCTTGCAACATAAGATTGCTCTCGGTATCACGAAGTAAGTGCCGTCAATCTAAGAACCTCAAGAATGAGGTATGCTAATCAAGACCCCCTTTCCTCTTTTCCAGTGTTACCGACATATTCCCTCAAACCGTGGAACTACGCGTCTCGCCTGGGGAGATTGCATATGCCAATTTCCTGAGCACAAACAGACCAAACTTAGCCGCCCAAAAGTCGATTGATGCACTGTACCAATGTATCGACGATGGCGAGTCTGCTATTGTGAAGGGTGCAATGGCTTCTGCATTCAAATTGTCCACCCTTAAAAGAACTCACCGGGAGCATTACTTCAACACCATGAACGATATCATCGAAGGATTTTTCGAGGAAAAGCAGCATCTTGTGTCGGACGGATATATTGAATCCCGTGTTTCCGATCCCCGTTGGCATTTTAAGTTGGAGACCCCTTCCGCCAGGACTTACGAATTTCTCGATCGGTGCTCAAAGCCTCGCCCTATTAACTTCGACGACAATGCGCCATTTTCTGAAAACGAGAATCTTAGAGCGCCCGCGGCCACATGGAACGCATGGCTAGCTTCACAATGGCGGGCTTTTGTTGGCACCATTCCACGACTATGGCAAATACCCACACAACTTGCCCTCTGTCTGTATACCCTCTGTCTGTATGCCCTCTTTGCAACAGTCCTTGTTGCAACGCTATACTGGCTGAAAATGAGAAGGCTCTCGCTGCGCCTCGAACGGGAGATAAGACTCCTGAGATCAAAGCCCAGCGAAATGCCTGATTGGCCCGTAGAAGTCGCAAAAACTTGCCGTCAACATGCAAGAGAACCCGGATGGGTTGAAATAACGGCCCTTCAACCACAAGCCGAAGACGAGTGGAACCTGCTCTACCACGATCCAGACACGACTCGGGATGAAGCAGCAGACTGGACTTTCATTGAGCGCGAATAGTTGGGATTAGATTAATTAATAGGGGAGGAGGGCTAGGTGGTTTCAGCGCTCGGTCATAACCATGTTCTTGTCGAGTACATATTCCCCGGCTATCACAATGGCAGGTGGACGCACAGTCAATACTTCTTGGAGATAAATACCATTTCCACCCTATCAGAATATTTTCAGGGAGTGCTAATGTGAAAGGTTGAAGCTACTAATCTGATTGACCACGACCGATGAATAGTTCAGCCACCATGGAGTGTCGACACGAACATGATTTTGTCGCCTTTCTTGACTTCGTACTTCTCCTCACCTTCAAGCTCCCAATCGGCGTCGTTTATGAGCACTAAGATACCGGGTCGTCTGAGGCAATTAGAACAAGCACATCAATGACTGAGGGTGATCATACACAGAATCATCCTGAATAAAGAGCTCTTTCCTGTCATCTTCCATAAGATGCTCGCACACTTGGTCCACAAGAAAAGCGATATTTGAAGCTTTTCCATCTGGGGTCTTTGCGGGTAGGCCAATCGCATGGACCTTTTTATCGGCGAACAACATTTCCAAACCTCCACTGTGAAAGTGAATAAGAATATGTTCGGTGCAATTTTGGATTTACCCACCTGAACTCGACCGTCAAAGGAATGACTTCGACATCTTCCTCCTGTTCGGTTTGAACCTCGGCTGGATCCACCTCTGCTGCCATGGTTCCTTTTCAAATCTCCGAAGCTGTGAATGAAAAATCTGTGCTAAATGCCCCAGTGATAGCAAAAGAATGTAAAAGATGAACTTGGAGGAGGATGTATTTGTCTGGCTTGGTTGATGGTGCTGAATGGAGACGAAATAATAGAAGCAGACCGCGCTCGCTTGCACCTGCGTCACTTTTATTTTGTGCGGACAACAACGGAAGGATTAGCCGAATACTTCAAATCTCAGTCACAAGAATCGCGCCCACTCAAAAAAAACATTCTCTGAACTCAGCAAAACATCAAAGGCATGAGCCTCAAAGTCGATTTCATCGCTGCTGGCGGGAATAGGCATCCAGCGGCTGCCGATTGGGATCCGAATGGCTCTGGTCTGCTGGCCTTTGGTGCCGGCAACAACCTCGCTCTTTGGAAACCGCAGGTTTGTGCCAATTTTATCTGATCTCTCGCATTTTCGTCTACAGATTCACTAATATCGATCAAGGCGACTGACGGCAATGGCATCTCGGAGTTACTTCGAGGCCACACTGATGTCATCAACGCGGTCAAATTCTTCCCGTCCGGATCTTCCAACGACACCATAATCGTGACCGGTTCTGCTGATTGTACCATTCGGCTATGGCGCCGCCATGGCAATTCTTCCATGGAGCAGGACCCGTGGGTCATCGATGACCATCAGGACTCCATCAATTGCATAGCCGTATCAGCGAATACCAACAACTTCATAACAGGGTCAGCAGATGGGACGGTCAAGGTGTGGTCACTAGATCACGATTCAGACGCAGAGACCCCGATTGAAGTCAAGCTTTGGCAGACCATCTCGCTGAAGCCAAAATATCTTTCACTTGCTTTGTCTCTTGCTCGGCTCAATGATTCATCTCGCGTCCTCGCGGTAGCAGGAACTAGATCCACCATACAAATATACACGTCAGAAGGCAAGAATTTTCAACTCGCTGCTTCCCTGACCGGCCACGAGGGATGGATCCGATCCCTGGCATTCGCAAGAGAAAGTGAGGACCCTCAGAGTGATCTGGTTCTTTCATCCGCGAGTCAAGATAAGTACATACGTTTGTGGCGTATTCATCAAGGCACCGAACTTCCTGCTGCTAGCAAAGCAGGCGATGATCCTATACTCGGCTCTTTCGGAAAGTCGTTGTCCAACAAAGCGCACCGTTTTAACTGCAGTCGCCTGGACTACTCAGTCACCTTCGAAGCTCTGCTCCTAGGACACGAGGACTGGATATATACTGCTCAATGGCGTCGAGGTCCTGAACGGGGCCTGGAGTTGCTCTCTGCTTCTGCAGACAACTCTCTCGCTATTTGGACACCGGATCCTGCTTCAGGAGTATGGCTGTCAAGCGCCCGCCTAGGAGAAATCAGTGCACAGAAGGGCTCGACTACTGCTACTGGCAGCACTGGCGGATTTTGGATCGGACTGTGGTCACCATCCGGGGACGCTGTTGTCAGTCTAGGACGGACGGGTAGCTGGAGGCTTTGGACGCACGATACTTCCAGTGATTCGTGGTCCCAGCAGTATGCAACAGGTGGCCATGTCAAAGAGGTCAAAGGTATCGCTTGGGCGTCCGACGGCTCGTATCTGTTGTCTACCAGCTCTGACCAAACCACACGGCTCTTTGCGGAGTGGAAGAGGACTAGAGAAAAGTCATGGCACGAATTCTCCAGACCACAAATCCATGGATACGATCTCAATTGCATCGACACTTTGGGGCCACATCGCTTCATATCTGGTGCCGACGAAAAGCTGTTGCGAGTGTTTGATGAGCCTAAAACCGTGGCAGAAATACTTTTCAGTCTTTGTGGCATTGAGCCGCCAGCTGCGTCAGCTCTGCCATCAGCAGCCAATATACCTGTCCTTGGCCTCTCGAACAAGGCTGTACAACCAGTTGCCCATGATCTTGACAAAATGGAATCCGACCTGATAGAGGACGATACGGTCCAAGCTCAACCAAGTACATCGGTAGCGGATATCAGACATCCCCCACTGGAAGATCATCTGTCTCGACATTTACTCTTCCCAGAACACGAGAAACTTTACGGTCATGGATATGAGATTGCCACTCTCGCTGCCAGTCATTCAGGTCACGTTGTAGCCACAGCTTGTCGTGCCAGTTCTATCGATCACGCTGTAATTCGACTCTACGAGACGAAAGAGTGGCGTGAAATTAGGCCGCCATTGACGGCTCATTCGTTGACAGTCACTAGCCTGGAATTCTCACCAGATGACAAATACCTCGTCAGTGTGGGCAGGGATAGACAATGGGCCATCTTTCAACGCAACGCCGACAAACCCGATGTTTACGAATTGTTGACAGCGAACCCGAAAGGCCATTCCAGGATGATTCTTGGTGCATCTTGGGCGCCTCTAGCCGCTGGGAGAGTATTTGCAACTGCTGGCCGAGACAAGACAGTCAAAATTTGGAAGTTGAACGAAAAGGAGGCCGAGTGCGTAGCATCGATCACAGCCACCGAACCTGTCACGACGGTAGACTTTCTCCAAACTCCGTTAGACCAAGGTTTCTGTATCGCATATGGAACCGATTCCGGCCTGATCAATATTTGTTGTCTGGAAAAAGATATTCTTCAAGTCATACCGGAAACCGTAGTGGAAATTGGTTCAAAATTGTCGCCTTCGAAGACTGTCAATCAACTCCTGTGGCGACCCCTTGGCGGAATTCAGGGCGCGAATCAGCGGCAATATGAGCTCGCGGCAGCCAGTGATGATTCGTCTGTCAGGCTATACTCCTTTCCCATGGCTAGCTTGACGGCAACTTGAAGAAGTGCTCTGGTTAGGAAGGTCTTCTTTCCCCTATCAACGCAAACGAGAGGCTTCGTTACGATTGAAATATCAGCAAGCACTCATCCACGGTATGCACAACCGATCCAAAGATGTGCGAGCTGTTCTCCCTGCCGGAGCCAGAAGTAGCTAAGCAGACGGATCTCTTAGTGGTACGTACCATGCATGATGGACGATGACGGATCGGCCCGCGTCCGATGCTGGGAGCTGATGCTGGAAGCTATGAGGGAAGCAAAAGTACCTAGCAGTTGCAAGCAGCTCAGGCTCCATAGTACTAGCCCATACGCAGGAAGAAATCATCTAAAAATGGCCCTGGAGGTCGTGCGCTGTCCGCTTGTCCATTTGGAATACTTATTCTTGTGACCTTGCTTGGGAAATTACAAATTTTTAATGTCGAGTTTTTCAAATCCCGTGTGAAGCATTCAGGATTCTTCGAGTGGTACCTTTGCTGCGAGATATTGTTTCCAGATTTTTATTAATTGTCAGCCAAGTACCTAACTCCATCGTCGTCCTTAGAGGCTGCGGGTGCTAGAGGGGAGGTGGGTTGACAAACGATGCGAATACGAACCGTTGATAGTGGCGGCAAGCCACGTGAAGAGACCAGATGCATCCGGCCGATAAGGCTGAACGCACGTCATCGATGCGACTCTTGGCCTCGTGGCCCTGGTTCGGGGTTGAAGCAATCCGTGTCTGAGACTGCTCCAGACTTCGCCCGCTTTATAATAAAACCCTCATCTATGCAATCTTCCAGATCTCTCTTCTTGACCGCTCTTAAGATCCCCAAACAGCCACCCGCAACCACTGGTATCCCCCAAAGCAACGCCTTTTTGAACGTTTGGACACACCAGCAACAGATAAACGGGCAAACACGAACCATGGCATCCGCAACTAAGTTCTACGACTTCAAGCCCCTCGACAGTGAGTACCGTATGTGGCGACATGCAAGACAGACAATCCACTGACCCTCCGAACCAGAGAAGGGCAAGGAAGTCCCCCTCGGCGACTACAAAGGCAAAGTCGTCCTCGTCGTCAACACCGCCTCCAAATGCGGCTTCACGCCGCAGTTCGAAGGGCTCGAGAAGCTCTACAAGGACCTCAAGGTCTCGCACCCGGACGACTTCACCATCATCGGCTTCCCCTCGAACCAGTTCGGCAGCCAAGACCCCGGCACCAACGACGAGATCCAGAACTTCTGCCAGGTCAACTACGGCGTTTCGTTCCCCGTGCTCGGCAAGACGGACGTCAACGGCGATAAAGCGGAGCCGGTGTGGGAGTGGATGAAGGCGGAGAAGCCGGGTCTTATGGGCATGAAGAGGATCAAGTGGAACTTTGAGAAGTTCTTGATTGGGAGGGATGGGAGTGTCAAGGGGCGGTGGGCTAGCACGACGAAGCCTGAGAGCTTGAAGGGGCCGATTGAGGAGGCGTTGAAGGAGCCGAAGCCGTAGGGAGAGTATGGAGGTTTGACAATTCGAGCCTGAGAAAAGGTTTGCCGGTATACCCGCATTGAGGCGTTGGCGGGAAGGGGGACTTGATGTGTACAACTACCCATCTCAATATCAACGAACATCTTTGATCCGTGTACGAGTGGTGATTTTCGCTGGTACTCACAATTCGGCGTTGACCACGAAGGACTCATTCCGCTCAAACGGAACTGACATTAGAGGGAACACTCTGCTTTACAGCTTTTCCTCAGTCATTGGCTATTTGGGATATTTAAAGGGTCCCACTAATCGCACACTACAATCGGACTACTCGCACACCACATTCCGACTTGGTGTGCGAATAGTGAGACCCTATTTAAAACCTCAACTTTGGCAAAACAAACACGATCACCAACAGCACAACCCACAGCCCTGCAATCCAGGCATAGATCATCATTCTTCCCCACCAACCTTTGCCCTCTGTCATCCTCCTGAGTGTGTTCATCCTCGTCCCTGCCGCCTCCATACCCATGGAGTTCTTGTCCAGTCCCGCCACCGCTCTATCCAGCACGTTCTTTTCGTCTTCTAGTGACGAAGAAAACTGTAGCGATGACTCTTTCAGTGCTTGTGCCATATTGAGGAGCGATGCTGTGATATTCTCCTGCTCCACACGGTTGTGATCGAGCAGCTGTTCGGTGTTGGAAAGGTTAGGGTCAGCATCGGCTGCCGTATCTGCCGATTGCACGAAAGGCGAGCGGTGGCCGAACAGCGACGAGCCGGTTGTCTTCCCCTGGTCTGTACTTCCTCCTGACTTGTCCCCCTTTGCTCGCCGTGACCGAAGCTCTGAAGTAAGGTTGTCTGCTGCGTCCCGCGCTGCGCGTTGTCCATCACTCTCTTCGGTGTCTATTCCCGCCGATGCCCCTCCTCGCGCCGGCGCGTATGTCGGAGGCGTGGCTTCATCGTCCTCTTCGTCTTCCTCCTCTTCAGACTCATCCTCGTCGTCAAGCTGATTGAGCTCGTATAGCCTTTGATTCATGTCTTTTATGAGCTCACGCTTCGCCTGCAGGTCCACTTGCATGGCCTGCTTGCGCGACTGGATTTTGATGCCGGCAGAGTCGTGTTCGAGGCGGAGGAGCAGCGAGCGCGCATACTCGAGGTTGTGGCTCATTTTCGTTCGGACATAGCTTGATGACCGTAGCTGCTTGGTAGTTGTGGCGTCGGGTTGGAGAAGATTCTGATCGAGTCGCGAGAGTATTTGATTGAGGCTTGTCGCGGTATTTTCGGTGGCAGGCGCTGCGTATGCTGGTGGTCGTGCCATTTTGGGTTGGAGGTGGAGGGGGGTGGAAACTTTCGCTGCCTGGATGAGAGGTGTTTCTCACGCGCCGATGCGCGTCGTCGAGGTTGGCTAAGTGCCGACGGACTCGGTGGCAGTCTGTCCGGTGGACGTCGAAATGCGGCTGATGAGATTGAAGACGGTCTCGGCGAAACTAGTAGCAGCTGCAGTGTTCAATGTCCTCGTCCCTGAGAGTGATGCGTAGGTGAATTCAGAATCTGTCGGCGTGCGTCTGGGGCAGATGGAAAAGAGCTCGATGTCGGATCAATGGTGCCAGTATAGATATAGTTTGTCATGGGCTTTCAAAACGATCGCAAATTAGACAAAGCAAGAAATTGGTGTTGCGAGTGGAGGAGTTTTGGATTGCGGAGTGAACGCGGCTGTCCTCTTGAGGTCTCGGGGGAGCAAGTGTGGAAGGTGTGGCAATTTATGTCATTCAATCCGGCTCGCAAACACTGGAGTTAGGAAAGGTACCTAAGAGAGATAGAAACAATAGTCCGATCACGATCGCACAAATCCATATTCAATATATCATGCAGTACAAATCTTTGGAATGCCTCATGTTAGCCTTCCGCAATTGCGATTTCATTTTTGATGATCGCCACACATTTTACATTGCCATATATCACCTCGAATTTATGAGGTGACTACCTAAGTTACCTACAATAGGCACTGTTTGGGCCCGATGTCAAATGCGAATCGCATATTGACCGCAAAGTTGGAGCAACATTTTCACTGGAGTATTCCCAAGTACCTAGTGGGCACTCAAATCTCCGCTGTCAAGAGTTCAATCATCTTCGGACGAACACATGCCGTGATACCTATCTGGGTCGCATTGCACGCTCTTTGAAGGTGGACCCAGCGCCGTGCGCGAAATCTTTTGGAGGATCATTCGTGTGGGCCGGTGTACTCCGTACTATGAAGCTGCTCGTCGCCTCCAGTGGTGTCTCGGTCGGACGCGAAAAAGGAGAAGTTCGAGGGAAGTTCGCTCTCCCTGATAAAATCGCGCCAGCATTGCCTCAGTTCGCGAGTATTTCAGCCTCCGACTGTCTCTACCTCTTGTACGATGCCCTGTACACCAACCAAAATCTCCTTTGTCGGCCGCTCGATCACATCAACATCAAGCTCCTCCATGACTCCAAGCACGACTCCTAGAGACTCGAAAAAGCCATTGACAGAGACGCGGAGCATTCGGTTCGTTGTTGCCTCATAGAGCACTACTAGGATGGTGTTTTCTCTGTCATGGATTTCGAAGGACCGCTGGACCAGAGGTGAAAGCTCTTTATCAACTTGAAGTGCAAGAAGGGCCGCGCGGGCGAGACGAGAAGTTGGAAAGGGGATGCGAAGGGTGCTGTGGGGCGGCGTCAGTTGTCTCTCGGAGAACAGAAACAGGGTTCATGGCTTACAGCTTGCACGGGAATTCGGGTGTTGGAGGAGAGGGCATTTCATGCATATACTCTCTGTCGTTCTAGAATGTGGTTCCTGGATGAGGCTCTGAAGCGATCTGCGAGATGGTCACACCTCTGCTCGGCAGCGCCCGCATTCCCCGCGACATCGAATGACGCCGTCCACAATGACGTCTACCATTAAACAACAATGACAGCCCTGCACCGAGAAATAGGTACAATGTATATGAGCTTCAATTTCGGCATTTCAGCTCCAATTCCATACCACCCAACTTGTCTCAAGCCGCACTAGCCAACAACGACCACTCCAAGTAACAAGAGAACGAACTTCCTCCACTCGCCAATTCCTGAACGATGTCTGCTTCAGCAAGCCTCAGTCGAGCCGTACGCCGATTGGCATCTCCTTATGCTCTCGGTACATCCGTCGTTTCTCCTAGGCCGGTCCTGATGGCTCAGTCCGCTTCAACCAGGAGAATGCTATCCTCTTCCGGCGCCAAATTAGCAGAGGGCAAGCCTGGCCAGAAAGACCATGTCACAGACAAGGAGGACAGGCTGGACGTGCAGAGCAACAACAGCGGTAAAGGCTTTGAGTAGGTTCTGTTTGATATGCAATCAAGGCCAACAGCTGACATGCGTTTTCAGTCAAAAGGCGCAAGGCTCGGGAGGCTCTGCAACATCGCAATCAGACAGCCGAAATAGCACGAAACGAACGAAGGAAGAACATCCCGAGTCACCCGTGATCATCGGAATGCAGGACGAGAGGGGTGGAAAAGGCCGTTAAGGGGTAAACATCTTGGATGTCTGTTGAACTGCAGGTGGACATTGAACACCCCGGGTCACCGACTTTGGCTGTACAATGGTCTGAGGAGGGTTCAAGTGCTGGTCAGCAGAGAAAAGTTGTCGAGCTTTTATTGCATACCTGATATTGTTCTGTTCATCCTCTTTCGAAAACGAGGGTTCTACTTATGGGTGACGTTAGTCGACGTGATCAGGAAATGCCTTCCCAGGGCTTGCATAGAGATAGAAACTCTTAAACAGGAGTAGCCTTGAGCTTCCAAAGCAAACAGAACCTGACCCGGAGACGGGTGGGTGAAGTGTGTGTTCCATTGAACGCAGCTTTTTCTGCACCTTCCCTAAAAAGCGGCTATCCGCTTCTAAAGAGGTTCTACCTGAATCTCCACCTGCATGGAATTTTCTAAGTTTCGAGCCAAGATCTTTCAGTTACACTCGACTCAGTCTTATTTTTTCATCCCGTCATCTTCTGCTCAAGAAGCCAAGGGATTCTACCTCTGTGTACCTGGGCTTCTCTTCCAGAAGCTAGAAGAGACACCCCACCGTCCTTGAGCTACCTCTTCTGCTTCTGGGTTGCCACAGCACATCTCTCTACAACCTACAGCACCTTATTTTGACAAGTTTGCCTCAACTCAGTCTTCTGAATCTCGCCTCTTGTTCTTGCACTTCCCGAGCCAGCCCCACCTTCACTTCCAACACCATGGCCGCGTCCACAACACAGGATGGCTCTGACTCTGTTGACTACACTCTCTTCAGCATTCGCCCTGCAAAAGGCAAAGGCCTCGGCGCTTTCGCTCTGAAGTCTCTGGAGCCGGGCACAAGAATTCTCATTGAGCGCCCCCTCATGGTGATTCCTGATCCCAACTATCTCCAAGCGAATGTGGATGCTGCATTCGACCCTCTCCCGCAAGCATCCAAAGACAAGATTTGGGCCCTGTCTTCGGCTCACGGTCAGGATCCCGCCATGTGGCCTGCTGCCGTACACGAGAGTGTGAACCCCACAGAGAAGCAGCGCATCAATGAGCAGCACTTTGCAAGAATCAACAAAGACAAGACTCTTATGAGCATCATCCAAACTAATGCAGTGGGCATCACTGTCGGCCCGCGCAAGGAGGATGCTGCCGCCATCCTGGAAGTCACAAGTAGGTTCAACCACAGCTGCTTGCCGAACGCTCATTTCGCATGGAATTCGAGCCTTGGCTCTGGAGAAGGTCGAGTCACCATCCAGATAGTGAAAAATGTCAAAGAAGGAGAGGTAAGTGCTGAGTATATTCTTGCCTGGCGGGGTTGAATGCGAATTGACTCGGAAAAGGAAATCACTATATGCTATACTTCTCCTTTTCTTCTGCCACAAGCGCGTCGATGGGAGCTGAAGCACTACGGGTTCGAATGCAACTGTCCTGCTTGTGGCCCTACCTTGAATCCCAAAAGTTTTGCGTCGAAGAGTTATGAGAGGCGGGCAAAGCTGATGGCTTTGGAAGAGACTTCTGGACTGGGCGAGGTTACTTATGAGGAAGGCCAGCGTGTTGATGGAGCCAATGGAGCAGACAACGCAAATGAAATCAAGAGACTCCTAGAGATGATCGGTCTCTGTCTCGAGGAAGGGCTGGCCTCGCCTATTGTCGCAGAGATGTAAGTCGCTGTTGTTTTCTCATAGGATTGATCTGCAATCTTTACTATGGGTGGGCAAAGGCTGACTCCTGACATAGCTGCATTCGTATTGCAGACATCTGCGAGCAAGCGGGGGACTTGGTTCACGGCCACCAGGCAGCACGAAAAGGATATGAGATGAACCTCCTCTGTCTTGGCGCAGACCACGAGACAACACAGCAAATCACTGCTGTCTTGAATGCTATTGAGATTGCACTTGCGAAAAAGTTGAAGAAGTAAGAAATAGATGGGAGCCGGATGCCTGGCTGCACAGCTGGGCAATGCAACCAACACTGCAATGTCAAAAAGAAACCGAGATACAACAACTTGAGTAAATAAAGGACTGGCTGGGGGAGTCTTCCTGTTGTGAACAGCTGAAGACATAATGCTTCATTCTGAGCAACCGAGATCTGAACATGCAATGGAGGAGATATATAGAACGAGTTTCATGATTTCCCCTCGTCTTCGACTTGCCTTGCAACAATCTTCATGCACTAAGCTATCGGCAGTCACTCAATGAATTCTGTCTCTCCCATGGGGGAATGTGTGGTGTGGTGTCTGAGCACCTGGTCTAATCTTATCTCCCGACATGGTCGACCTGTCCCCTGTGTTCCTGCATGAGACTGGTGACGTCTCAGGACTCACCGAGGCAACCAAGGACGTGTTTTGTTGACATACAAAGGGCGATTGACGCTGTTCAACTCTGCAGAGTAGCTGTAATCATGGAGGAGGGCGGCCGGTGGGCTGGGAGATAAGATGGTATGGTCAATGAAGATGCTTACTGAGCCACTGTCACACGGTACAGACGGAGGAGAGGATCGGGGAGCGGTTCGCTGCTGCGCCCGAGACTTTGCCTCCCATCTGACGAAGCTCGCTGCCGCAGTATCAATAATAATCCATCGCTGCCCCAAGGCTGCCACGCAGTGGATTGTTATTTACGGATTGCTCTTTCATACTTCCTTGGGTACATATCTCCTGGTTTTTCTAAAAAGAGTTGACCTCGCAGACCTCGACCTCCACCCGCGCAACGTCCCCGTTGCTTGGCACAGCTGCCCAGGAAGCCAATCTTAATCTTAACGTCACACCCGCACTCCAGCCTCCACCTTTGAAGCTTCATCTTCATCTTCCTATCACCCTCCAAACATATCATCATGTCTGGATACGGCCAGTACGGTGGCAACCCCTATGCCGATAATGCTGGCGGGTACGGCGCTCAGCAAGGAGGCTACGGAGGCCAGCAGGGCTACGCCGATTCCAATCCATACACGAACGATGTACGCTTGCTTCATTCTCCCCACACTTTTTGTCCTCTCGCGCGCAACAGTACTGATGCAACTCAGTCGCAGCACAATAATGCAGGTCTCAGCGCACCGCCCACCAACCTCAGTCAACAGCCGTCCAACTACTCCCAAGGGTCCCACTACGACAACAACCCACCCGCACCGCAAGCTTCGCAAGCGCCCACGGTCATGTCAAACCAGGATTTCCTAGCCCGCGTCGAAGGTGCGAAGTCTGACATCCGCGACCTCACCGCCAACATCTCTAGCATCGGCACGATACACCAGCGCGTTCTGAGCTCACCCGACAGTGGCGCCTCTGCACAGCTCGAGAACCTCGTTACTCAAACGCAGGTGCTGAACACAAAGATCAAGGACACAGTCAAGTACCTCGAATATGACGCGGCGCGGAGTTCGGGCAACAGGACTAAAGACAGCCAGATCAACATGCTGAAGGGCGCATTCAAGAAGCAACTGGAGGAATACAAGAAGGAGGAGCAGATGTACGAAGCGCGATATCGGGAGCAGATTGCGCGCCAATACCGCATTGTCAACCCAGAAGCTTCGGAGGAGGAAGTGCGCGAGGCTGCCAACGCCAACTGGGGAGACGAGGGTGTGTTCCAGACTGCAGTAAGTTGCCTCATCCCTTCTTGCTGGTTCTTTTTGCTAACTTATGAAGCTCAAAACCAACCGCTCTGGAACTGCTTCCAGCGTCCTTGGTGCAGTCCGCGCTCGCCATCACGACATCCAGAACATCGAAAAGACGCTCATCGAACTGAACCAGCTCTTCGTCGACCTAGCCGAAGCAGTGCTGATCCAAGAACCCGCCATCCAGGCCGCCGAAGAAGGCACCGCAGGCGTAGTCAAAGACTCGGAAGCTGCCAACACGCAATTGACAAAGGGAATCGACCACGCTCGACGTGCGCGCAAGCTGAAGTGGTGGTGTTTCGGTATCTGCGTGCTCATCATTGCCATCCTGGCGCTCGTTCTTGGTATCGGCTTTGGAACCGGAAATTTCCAGGGATCCAACAACAATAACGGCAATTGAGAAAGAGATGCTGAGTGAGAGTGCAGAGAGGAAATCCGCGCAAGGCGCGAACATCTGGGTATGCGTTGGCGCATGGCGGACGTGATCTTGCAGAGGCAAAGGCACTAATGTTGCTCGAAAAGCGAGTTCGTTTCGGCGTGGATTCACTTGTAATACTTTGTTGCTTAGGGAAGTGGATGGGAATGGACTCTTCTTCTGTAGAATACTTTGGGTGTTGACACGTGCGGCTTAAGAGTCGTGCTGCATTTCCCCCATTACTAGGTTAATAATTTCTGTAGCTGAATCATCTGCCGTGCCGATCTCCTCGAACTGTACTGTATACCTATCTGCATCCACTTTCACAGTGGCAGTGGGATTTCAAAGAGTTGGGTCACGTGTTGACCTAGATGGATCGGCGAACGACCTCGGCTTCTGGAATTGGACATCCCTCCGTCTGGAACCCCAACAACAAGTAATCATGCCTCCATGAAAAGGTCCCCTCATTTGACTGAAGAGAAGTCAAGCAACATCGAACAATCATGGCTCCGAAAGCCTTGCTCTTTGATATTGGGGGTGTTTGCGTGAGTGCTTCCCCGCTCCGCCATAGTAATCGCGATTTCCATCATTCTGCCCATGAAATCTAATATTTATTCACAGGTAGTATCCCCCTTCCAAGCGATCGTCGACTACGAAAACGCACTCGGCATACCCCTGGGCTATGTCAATTCCACCATCAGCCGCCTCTCCCCTAACGGCGCATGGCAGAAAGTAGAGCGCGGCGAAATTCCTCTTGGCTCCGCCTTCTTCGCCGCCTTCCAGGAGGAATTGCGCAGCCCAGACGCATGGAAACACTTTTACCTCAAGTCCAAGTCGAAGAAGACGGGCAAGGCGAGGGATATTGGGAGTAGTGGAAGTAGCGGATGGGCGGTGTTGGAATTACAGGCTGGCGGAGCGGTACCACCTGCACCGCCGGGGATCCAGAAGATCGAGGCGGACAAGATGTTTTGGAGTATGATGAAGAACTCGCGGAGGCCGGATCCGTGGATGTTCCCTGCGTTGCAGAAACTTAAGAGGAGTGGACAGTTTGTGCTCGGCGCGCTGTCGAATACTATCATCTTCCCAGAGGACATAAAGGACGATGAAGGCGTGGCTTTTGAAAGTGGCCTACGGATCGATGGGGAGGGGGAGGTCAAGCAAGAAGGGAAAGCCGGCGGGTCGGCATGGGAAGGAGGTGATGCGGGTCATGTCCAGATCAGGGACATGTTTGACGTTTTCGTTTCGTCGGCGCACGTGGGGTTAAGAAAGCCGGACCCGAGGATATACGAGCTTGCTGCAAAGGAATTGGATCGGCTGAGCATGGAGAAGGGGAAAGGACATGTCCAGACGAGCGACGTGGTGTTCCTGGATGATATCGGAGAGAATCTCAAGAGGGCGAAAGCTATGGGCTTTGGGACGATCAAAGTCAACCTGGGAAAGTCGAGAGACGCCGTTGTCGAGCTGGAGAAGATCACAGGGATGAAGTTGGTAGAAGATACCGCTAGACTATGAAAGTTGTAGCCTGGCGGTTGGATCCTGGATTCTGGATATGGAAACAAGAAGCATTCATCCGATCATGCTCTTTTTGCGTCCTCTCATCCTCACGTCTTCTAGACGCTTCATGACAATCCTGGCGCCTTTGTAACTCTCGCTGTAAACCCGTAGCACTTTTTTAAACATGTCCTCTGCCCAGGGGTGAGTGCTTCCAAATGCGCGCTCTAGCACGTACAGGTCTACCGCTTTGTCCTCCTCTTGCACACTCTGCATGGCCAACCCGAAGTCTATGATAACGATGTCGCCTTCAAGATTTGGTCGCTCATCGTGCACAATTTCCCCGGAAGTCTGCTGTTCGGGTTGATCTGGACCCGATAGAGGTTCCTCAGTCGAAGCATCTTCTTTAGAAACCTCCTCTTTCCCAGCCGCATCCAAATTCCACTTCTTCGCAGGCCTCAGCATCAAATTACTGGTTGTCAAGTCTCCATGCACAACCCCAACGCTATGCAACTTCCCCACAGCCCTCCCAATCCTCCCCATCAAATCGCTCAACACCTCATCCTCACGCCCACTTCCCTCCTCTTTCCTCCCCTTAACGTCCTGCCACCACCCCTCCAATGCCGCCTTCACACTCCCACCCTCAACAACCTCCATGCATATCCACCCAGCCTCCCAATCCGCGCCCAGCACCCCGGGAACATCAACTCCCTCCCGCCGACACTTGACCAGCGTGCGCGCTTCGGCTAGTAGGCGGGCCCGCGTCAGTCGCCGGTCGAGCAGTGGGTGTCGGTATAGCTTTGGAGGGCGGTATTTGAGGATTGCGGGCGACGAGGTGGTCGGGTAGCTTGTGAGGTAGACGTGGGCTTCGGCGCCCTGGGTCAGCGGTGTGAAGGCTGCTGGTGGGGAGGCGGAGAAGGGCAGTGGAAGCGGAAAGGAAAGAGGTTCCTCGGCAGTGTCGGTCATTTTGGCCTCTTCTCGTACTAGAAGTGCCTGTGGGCTATTTCATGGGTAGATCTTTCTGCAATTCGAGATCAAAGATTCGCGGGGCATTCATGGATTGCGAAGTCAAATCCCATCCACAAAGGTCGGAAAATGTCGCTGACTAAGACAGACGCAGACATGGGCACGTGATACTGCTCAATATTGACAGTGATACAGGCACACAGGTACCGCCTGCCAAACTGCAGCATTGATTAATTCTTGGAAACTCCTTTGGACGCACCCAGCATCTAAAAGTAAAATCACTTGACCTGCTTTCCTTACTAGATTGAGATCTAGCAAAACCATTAGAACTGTACATTTCTCGTTGACGGAGTTTAGAGTGGGTTCCGACATGCCTATGCACGATTTCAACCATCCTATTACGACGTCTTGATTTCCGAAGTGAGTGATTTGCATAACGTTAGGGCGAAAGGTGGAGTCAACCAGAACCCAGTCTATGAACTCAAAGCAATCAACCAGTTAGGTAGAATGGGCTTTTGGAGATTAGCATGAAAACACGCGTTTGAAAAGAGGTAAGTGTGAATGTTATCTTGCAGCAGCACCGTGATCCAAATGGTCGACCAGAGGCAGAGCTACACCTGCGAGATTTCGTATGTTACGTGTATTTTGTGGCCTAAAGTGTTTGAAGAGCTTGGGGTGTTGGGGATCATCCGCAACGCATGTGGAAGAGTTTGTTGTCAACCTAAATGCTGGCCACGTACAGTATCCGAGGATTCTGAAGCTTGAAGATCTTAGTTAGACATGGCTAATTCCAGCGAAGCAGTCGTCCAGAGAGACAGGCACAACAAAATGGAAGAGTAAAATTTCTGAGAATCCTCGAAATGAATTGTAATATGATCTAATTCTATCCAATTTCCAGTCATGTTTAAAAAGATGTCGAGATACATGTTTGGACTAAGTTTTGACAGTTGAAAATGACAGAATTAAAGTCACATGATGAGGATGAGCGTACAAGTGTGTGTCAGTCCGACAGCATCGGAACGTCCAACAACCTAGGTACCTTGACAAATCGACAACAAAAGGTAACATGTGGCTTGGATAGGTATAGCCAAAGTGGCGGTGCTCGGCGCCTCACTGTATCCTGTGTTTGTATTGGTGAGGCTCCAAATCGGTGGTTTGGTGGGACAGGCTGTGAAAGCGGTATTCGTATGTGAGGAACGCCCGTCCACAACACCCACATATCGTGAGGCTTCCAACTCCGCATGACCATAGTGAGGCCTAGTAAAATTAAGCCTTCCAGTTACGGGGCTGTTATCGCACCTCAGTGGAATGAAACAACAAGAGGTGTCGATTCAGTCCAACAAGGATGTTCCCATTGAAAGCACACTCATGTGGGGGATCACATCCACTCCTGAAATTGAGGCTCTTGTGAGGCATTTCCCGAGGGAACGGCTGCAAGTTGTAAAGCACTTGAGCACGGGAACTTCCGTAATGTAGCCGCGGTACTTACTCAGAAGCAGTCTACTGTCTCGGGAAGCATGCGGATTTCCCAGCACCAGCGAAGGCATGTCCGGGGAACTGCACGCTGGCGTTCCGTATGCTATTTGTACCCAAAGCAGAGGATGAGCATGTAGGAACCACCTTGATGGAACCTTGCATGGAATGATATATGTCTGGGATAAAGGCCGCAAAGCTCCCGTGGAAACCTTGGAAGATAAGGTACGTACGGAGTACCTCGATACAGAAGTAAGGCTGCAAGGCAGAATCCTCTTCCTGGGTACCCGGGCCTCGAAATGATGGGTCGCTTTCCTCCACTGTGGCTGGGCCATACATACCTGCCCGGTACGTGAATGCGGCTCTGCGCTCAAGGCCCAAGGCGAGGCAAAGGGCAAAAGATTGGGTCTCGAGTCTTGCCAGGACGAGCAGGACAGCTGGAGGCTGGCTGAGGGGAAACAAGGCGAGGGTGGAGGCAGGCAATTAAAGACAGTTTTGAGGGCGCATGACTGACAATAGGAGGGCTGTAGTAGCAGTGGCTCTACAACAGCCTCCAGAGGTGGACAGGAGACAATGAGGACAATGAGACTGTGATGCAGGAATTAAGAGGAGTGAGGAACAGGACCACGGGACTTCGGACTGAAAGGGAGGACTAGACCCCGATCGGGACAAGGGCAAACGTGGTCCGTGCGCCATGCATTTGCCATTGAATTTGATTTTGAGCCTCATCCTGGATTCCTGGGCCTCTCTCGCTTCCATCTCCTCCTCAACGCTCGCGGCTCATCTCTCATCTCATCATGACCGGCCTCTTTGTTGCCGGCAGCGACACTTACATTCACATATGTATCTCGGTTCGCGGACTCTTTGTGCCACCCTTTCCACCCTTTCCATCCTTTGAAGCCTGCCCTTCCTGCGGACATGACCTTGCCTTGTGCCATGATACACCAAAGCCGACTACACCACCTAAGCAATGCGCCGCTATGTTGCCGCCCTGCTGCCATTTGGCCTGTCCCCTCTTCTTGGGTCTTGACGCCGACTCCTGTCATTCTTCTAGTAGTTTGCCTTGACTACATTAGTCTTAACGTCCCGGTAGGTGCCAGCAGGAGCTGGGCTGGATGGGATACCGATCAGCCACCTCTCTTTTTCTCTGCGGAAGAGCCTCATCAATTTGCATAGCCACCTTGCCTACCCAGGTGGTCCGCATTCCCGTCCTCTTCACATGCTTCCAAGCATTCCCTCTCGTTTCACCGTTGAGGCTCTGCCGCTGTCTTTCTTTGGTCGTACCTCGTCATATATCTTCCCCACAGTTCATTCATGAACCTCTCGTATTTAGGAAAAGATCATCAAATGGATCCATCAGAGCTTCCTTTTCTTAAACCGTCTTTTGGAGCCTCGCATCGATGCATTCCAGTCTTGGTCGACTTCCATACGATATTGTATTCGACATTGCCTTGTATCTTGGTGTTGACGATGCTGCCAATCTTGCTCAAACTTGCGGACAGCTTTCGGCTGCCTTAAATGAAGAATCTTTGTGTCGTAAAATCGTCGAGGTCAGTTTACACGACTCCAATCCAGATTTGTTCTTAACTCTTTCGGAAGCTCCGAGCCGCCTATACTCTTGAGGCAAGTCTTGCTCGAGATAGGAATATCACCTACCGAAAGGCTCTATTGAGGATTTGGAGACGCCGCAGAGCACTTTCCGAAGGCCGCCCTTCACACGTGAGTATTGTGGGCATCGGGTCCGATTATGTGTATAACCATGGAGTTTTGGTTTACTTGCGGGAAGAGGAGATATTTTTGATCAACAATCATGGCGGGACTTCACCGCGGCGGCTCCTCAATATCAAAGCTGTCCTACGTAATGTGGTAAACCCAGGCCGAGGAAACCACAGCTCTCTAGGAATATCCCTACTTTACTACTGTGAAGGTATCCTAACCTTGTGTGTCGAGACTACAGGCGAGGAAAGCAACAGCTTTCTTGTTGCTCTATCAACAAGTAACCGCCTGCACGATGGAGAACGAATCCTGTTGTGCCGGCGGATTGAATCTACAGCTAGACTCTTCGCGCGGCACAATTCTTCTTACCTTTATTATGGCACTCATTCCATAGCCGGTACTCATGGCCATCGTGAATGGGTCATCAGAGGTATCTGTCTCGGGTCCGACGATCCATTCCCAGACAAACCTCGCATCCAACTTTTCGATTTTGTGGGATCGGATGTCGGCTCGACGGTGGCATTTACACTCCACGAGGGATATTTTTACGCTGTTTCCAACCAAACATCGTTCGAGGTGGAAGAAGTCGACTGGACATCGTTTTACCACTGCGTTCGATTTCCCTTGAACGATCCACGCCTGCAATGTGTTGAATCTAACGACCGGATTTATCGCCGCCAGCATTCCGAGGGACCCGTCAATGACTCTTGGATTGATTTAGGTTTCAAAGTGGACGAAGCGACCAACGAGCTTGTCATTGGCGAGGCGAGGAGAGAATGGCGAAATGGAGGAAGTCAGCAGACGCGAACGTTCTATACCTCGCGAATTCACTTTGCTCAAGAATTTGGTGATGAACACAAACAGTACGAAGACGGATATGTCTCTCAAGGGAGCAGCACAACACCATCGGCGACTGTACTATCTTCGTCGATACCAGCATCCAGATTCAAACATCCATTGCCTGATGGTGATCCGTTCGTATCGCTTCTCACCAGTACGAATAACCCACATTATGCGCCCATACAAACTCGCATTCCAGACAACGAACACCACGAGTCTAACCATGTTCTTGATACTGGCCCGACTTTTCACAGAACAGGCACCAAAAACTTCATTCTTGCCAGGACCAAGCTACGCGCTTACAACGGAGCAAGCAATTCATTTATCGACCTCGTCGAGGATGACAGATGCTGCACCGGACTCGGTGTGCCCATAGGCAACGGATGCCTCCGTCTTCGAATTAGCTCTCGCAAACCGAAACCCCTGGTGCCCTTGAAGATTCAAACATCTGTTGCAGATGGTAAAAGAGCAGTTAATGGTCTCCCTTCCCATGGAGAGGCTAACTCTAATGGAAATGACGACGGCTATACTTACTCCCCCATCACGATGTATCCTCCCCTCTTGACGCCTCTCATACGCCTTCAGACTCCGACGGGCAGGAGAGGGTTCGCTCATGACACGATGAATCCGCATCGGTGTAAGCGAGGTCCTTGGCAGATCAAAGCGCAAGCGGATGAGAGGAGCGTGGTATACTTGGTGAAGCCGGCGTCGGCGAAAGATGGAAACGAGGGGGAGATTGTGTGTGTGATGTTTGATCCTGATGGACCAGTTCGGAACTGAGGAGGATTGAACAGAAACTTTGCTTGTTACACTTTTCGAATAAGATTCGGATCCTCCCTCAATTCTCACCCTTTCCGGCATCACGTGATTATTTATCTCCCGCTTCTTCTGATCATTTTACCAGATTTTCGCGTCCAAATCTGAAGAGGGAACGTCGCGAATGGTTTGCTGGAATACAGTTATCGACTCTCGATCGCCAAATTCCTATCACGTTACACTACTCGAGCACCATGTCTTTCCCAAGGTACTGCGGCATCTTCCACGATCAATCTGTTGTCCAACCCGATATATTCGCTATCATGTAGGGCAATGGCAATATAGAGGTTGGATGGTGCAGTATGGACGTAGGCAGTAAGCAATATCCCTTTAATTGCGAAAGCCAGCTCTTTCATTTAATTTTAATTGATGAGTGTTAAGTGAAAGACACACAGTACAGCCCCTGTTCATGGAACTATCAATCAAATATGATAAGGGGAGTTACCTTGATGGGTAGTTGCCAAATGCCGCAAGCGCGGCGGAGCGACGCTGCAAGATAATGGAAGGTGCCATCATGCCAAGCATGCCCTGTAGCCGAACGTGTCCATTATTCTGGGAGTAGTAGGTACCAGGTAGGTAGCTAGCTAAGGTATGTACCTGAGTAGATCGGCTGACGGGATGTTTGATTAGATCTTCGACTTTGATGTGTTTTAGTTGTTTCTTTGGTGCTTGCTTTGGATGTCATTACACTTTTCTCTATTTTGCATATTGGGGAAAGATTGCAGGTGGACATGAGCGCTAGTTTCCAGAGCACGCTAGAGCCGCAACCATGAAGGGTAAGAGGTGATCAATTGGGCAATTTCGAAAAGAATATGCAAGCTCAACAGAGGGTCTGGAAATCATAATATCGAAGCCACCATACTCAGATCAGAAAAGGAGAGAACATAGCACATAACGTCACTATTCATTTATGAGACATTTGCAGATTCATTAAATTCGAGTATTTGGTATTGGTTCCTCGTCTATACAAGTTGGAAAGAAAATATAATCCTCAAGCTGATGGATCCGCAAGATTGCTACGCGGGTAGTAACACAAGGGAAGAAGATCAACGACGCTTAATCGACAATCAAGAAGATGGGCGCCTCTAGCAGTCGACTCCGATGGCTGTAGAGAATCGAGTTAGCAAAGCTCACGTGATATTTTCGGCAAAATGTCGCCGAGCAGTCGGGAACTTACCCTGTGCATACAGAGCAAAGGAATCGGCGTTGTTGAGCGCCCTGGTGGAGCTCAACCTCATCGCCGCCGCGTATCCGTAGCCGAGATCCTGGGTTCCAGGGCCATAGACACCAGGGGCGTGCGCGAACTCGTGGAGCATGGTGGACGCGAGATCCTGAGCGTGGCAGCGGCGGCTGGTGACCTCGAGCATCTCAAAGGCCAGATCGCAGGTAGCGACGAGGTTGAACGCGGGGAGGGTGTAGGCGAGGGTGCCTCGGCTGCAGGCGCCGAGGACATCGAGGCAGTGGAGGGACGTCTTTCCAGTGGTGGTGGAGCCGCACTCGGTGGCGATGGCCGCGAGGCGGTCCGAGACGGACTTGCGGACAGAGGCCGAGGTGGTCTTGAAGTACTCTTCAAACTTCTCGGCCGAGCCGGAGGCGGCTTGCTCGGCGGCAGCGCCGGACATGGTGGCGCACGATTCGAGCGCTTGGACGGTCTGGTCGCGCTTGGTGCCCGAGCAGTCGCGGTCCATGTTGGCGCGCTTCGACAGCTCCATCATTTTGGCGACGGACACGACCTTGCTGGCGAGCGCGCCGTCAATCTCGATGTCGATGACGTTGGATTCGAAGACCGCGGCCTCGGGAGAGAGGGTGAGGGAGCCGGGTCGCGTGTAGGGGATGGCGCCGGCGGTGGAGACTTGGATCTTGCCTCCCTGGTTGAGGTTGTGGACCGTAGCAAGGTCAATCTCATACTCGAGAGTCTGCGCGGGCTCCAAAAGCTGGAAGGCCTCCTCTGTGAGGTTTTGGAAGCCGACACGCTTCAGGATACCCTCGAAAGGCACGAATGCGCCTATGGAATGTCAGTGCTACACCTCTAAACTCTGCTTGTTCTGCCTCGAGGTTTTGTCCAGCTAATATGCACCAGCCAGACTGGATCAGCGCGACGTGCATTTTCCAGCCCCTGCTTTCTCGTTCATCCAACTCGCCGAAATCACTAACCCTTTTGGACAACATCGAATTTCTGCACGGGGGCATCATCGAGGAAAGTGCCAGCCTTGAACAAGTTCAGGGCAGAAGATCCGGTGTTGGTGACAGCAGCCTTGATAACACTGTTGGCAGCAACAGACAGCTTGACGGACAATGGCGAAGCACGCTTGTCAAGGACTGCAGATTGGGCGGTGGCAGCAAGCGCTGCGAGCGCGCAAGTGGAAGAGAACTTCATGGTGGCTGGGCGACTGAACGGACTTGGTAGAGCGCTGCTCGATCAAATAGGCAAAAAGAAAGTAATGTAGCACAGATTTCCCCGGACTAGACTGAAAACGAGCGGCCAATCGAAGAGATTGAGTAGAAGCAGATGCAAGCAATGCTTCAGGGGAAATGAAAGGGGAAGGAGAGCGTGAAAAGGGCGTCCGGCTGCGATGCTTACTGGAAAGGGTCTTATATGCGACTCGCAGCTAAATACGAGGACACTGAGCACGCAAGGGCTAGTGCCTAGGGATGATAAGCAAGATTGACTTGCTGACGATCCAGCTTTCAATACTGGCTTGCCAAGCAAGCTTCTCTATCTCTACGAGGATTGTCGCGGGGCTCGGCGGGGAGCATTCTAGTGTCAGTCTCGAAGCGGTAGTTTCCACAGCTTATCAGGAGCCGAGAGCTCCGAGGTGGATCTGGCAGATGAAACAATCGTGTCAGGACAGAGGTACTGTCCTATTCAAACCCGGGTAGATGTAGCTGATACTTGACCGAGCGGCAGCGAAAGTGCCCAGCTGTAGGCATTTGCACCAATGAAGAAACAGAGAATAGATCTCCCTTTCAATTCCAGGCGAATCAGACCTGATTCCAAACAAGTTTGGTGGCATTCCGGGTACCCAATTGGTCCATATGGGTACGCCTCCGCTGCTTGGTGCTCCAAAGCAGTCTGTTTGCGGTGCAAAGTAAACACCAGCTTGATGGAGTCAAGTTCAAGCAGTGCGTGACCGGGACGATGCCGATCAGGACCATTTCGACACAGGCATCTATGACGAGGGAAGACTTGAAGAAGGACACACGCTCCTGGTGGTGGTCTGGGTTACGGCTACTGGTGCACGTCAGCCGCTCGCAGAGCAACAAGCCATTAAACTTGGTGCTGTAGCTGTCAAGGCCCTTTGGCGCCTTGGATGGCTTCTCGAAGGTGTTCGATTTGAGTGCGGGAGGGAATTCTGCGGGAGATAGATTGAGAGTAAATTAGACGGAGCAGGATGTTGATAGCGCTTGGACCGGGGTTGGTGCATCTCCAGAGCTTCCTATCGGGCTCATCATTGAGAGATGCATATTGCGAGGGAGGATCAAAGAAGACAGATAGCGCTGGATGAGCTGGATTCTGGGTAGCTGTTCCCGAGGAGTTCCGAGCTTTTGAAGATGTAGAGGGAGTGGAAGGGGAGAAAGAGAGAGTTCATGTCGGATGTTGGTATAAGAGCGCCGCTATCCCTGAATGGGCTAGCGCATTTTACAATTCAGATTCAGGGGCAAGGACTCTCGCAGTCTCGCTTGGACGGAGCATCGCTGCATCACTGCATCACCCATCGCTTTTCAAGTAGAGCACTCAGAACCCTATCCCTACGCGCCAACTTTGTGGGCTCTTTGCCACATTCGCTCTCTCTTGTTTGGCCCTCGTCGCTGGAAAATATGCCTCCATCTAACCCCCGTTGCGGGCAGAACCCGACCACGACTGCCGTGTCCTTCCTGGCTCTCTCGCCTGTTGAGCCATAGGCCGCAAATGATGGAGCTGCGAACTGCTTGGAGCTTGCATGGCACTGTCGGGCAAGGAGACGATGATTGCCTTGGATGACAACATACATAGTATACTCTTAAGGTCTGTATCAAATCAACTTTATCTCTTGGGATCTTAGTCCACGGCCGGAATTCCGTCCATCTCTTTGCAACTCTCACACGACACACTCGCTGTTTTCCGTTGTCCGTTGCCATGTGTGCATGATTCTGCTCTCCTCATCCTCCCCAAATCTCAATATCGAAACAATGGCCTTCGCCGCCAATACGTCACGTCACCTGATGACCCCCCGCGCTATATCCCTAGCAGTCGTCACCTTTGTCATCGTGGTTGTCATCTACAACTACAGCGGCGGCGGAATTGACCTGGTTAAAATGGCTAAGCTCACCGAGGGAAAGACCACCGTGTCTTACTTGCAAGTCGAGATCAAGCAAACTCTCCACTCTCCACCTACCATTACCGCGACAATCACCAATGACCACCCCACCGACACCCTCACAATTCTACGTTGGGACACACCTCTTGATCCGCAGGCTCTCGCGTTGGGCATATTCCAGGTCACAGACACTGCAACTGGCCAACCAGTCCACAGTGTCAACCTCATGATCAACCGTCTCCTGCCTGCCTCCGAAGACGACTTGATCGAGCTGGCACCTGGATCAGAACAGACGGCAGAGTTCATCCTGAAGCCTCCATACATTGACCTCCAAGCGGGACGCCACTACAAAATTCGAGTGAAGGGGGAGTGGAAAGCCATCTGGGGAATCAAGAAGGACGACATCGCGCAGAAGGCATTGGAAGAGTTGGGAGGACATGAGGATGCCATCACCGGAAGCTATGAGTCTGACTCTATCGCGCTGGAAGTGGCTTGAGTTGGAGGTCACTTTGCTACATTTCCTCAATAAAACTACAAATCAAGATACCCAGTTTTCTGATGCAGTCTATTCTTTAAACATCTGGTTTCTGTCCATTGCATTCGTACACCCAGATTCCTAACTCCTCTTATTGGCTACTCTGCTGTATGATACCCATCGCGCCTGCTAACTCTTAAATTCCATGCACGCCGCATTACGTTACCAATAAATTCCCCAGAAAGTATTACACCCTTCCTGCTTCTGTACTATCTCCAAGCAGGATTCTCCTGCCTGAAGCCATTGGGCGGGAATCCACTCGGAGCGTAACCATTCTGCTGGTACGACGCCCCACTCGGATATTCTTCGCCCCTGATCCAGCTCTCCTGACTTTGGTTACCACCTCTTCCAAGCTCCACCTGGTCACCCTTTGCCGCCCTCACTGGGTACAGTTTCCAAAGGAACGCCACTTTTCCTCCCCGTAGCAGTCCCATAACTTCACTTGGATGGACACCAAGCCATACGACTAGAATGCCGAACATGGGGATCGCATCCAGAGCGTATTGGTACACCTCATGTCTCATGAATTCGCCGTCTTCACCTTGCGTGTACTCGATGACTCGGTAGATGCAACGGACGAAGATAAGGGCCGAGGCGAGCAGGGAGACGATGAGATGTTTCTTCCAGGGCATGGTGAGGGACATGGGCGTTGGGTGCTTTGCAACGCGGACCCACCATACGGTTAGGTTGATGAGGAAGATGCCGAACGAGACGATTTGGGCCCACAAGCCTGCTATGACGATGTTTTGGCCCGACTTGGCCGTGTCTTTGTTGTCTTGGATGGACATGATGCCGCCTGCAGGCGGAAATGATTCATTAGCCTTTGATTTACAGAGAGCATTTCGATTCCATCTTACCCAAGGCTTGAATGGCGAAAGACAGAATATCCATGGTGACGAAGATCTTGGTAAGCCAGGTCCTCCTGATGAACGAACGACTCTCTCCGTCTGCGAGGAGAATAATTCTACCAAACTCCATATAGATGGCTGCAGCAAAGAACGTCGGAGCTAGGAGGATTCCCAGAGTCTGAAGGACGAACGGAGGGAATGACCAATGCAGAGGCTCCTCCTGGGCGTTGACAATCCGAGCAATGAAGCCGAACGTCTCGACTGGCAAGAAAATATCAGCAACTGATCTGCCTTTCTTTTCGGGTAAGTTTGTAGACTTACAGATGCCACCGACAATTGTTGGCATGAAGAACCATGTCCTCGTCGCCACGAGCTGGTACGTATGGAAGATTGTTATAATGCCGAACAAGATCGAGGCAACGATCGCAGCGTCGGTCGACGGAGCATAGGGATAGTAGTGACTGAGTCCATCGACGCTTTGCGGCATGATGACTTTCGGTATTCCAGATGTTCAGAGGCGCAAAGATCCAATCCCAGGGTCGAAACACAGCTCTTTCAACGAACGAAAGGGTCTGAACCAGGGGGGAAGCGATCGAAACAAAACAAAACAAACTCAAGAGATGGCCGAGAGGAAAGGAGGGGAAACAAGAGCCAAGATGATGATGAAAAGCGTTTCCACGTTCACGAGCAAGCAACTATCGACTTGGCACTCGTACGCAAAAGTGGCGGGCGCAACCTCCCTCTAGATATGGAGTGAGAGAGAGAGAGAGGTGACGAAGGAAGCGCCAGCATAGCCCGACCTACATAGAAACCTTGCCCTTCCTCCAAACAAGTGTCAGGTACAGGTACACAGGCGCCAACAAGTTCAATCGTCAGCCTGGTCGTAAGCTCCCTCCAGGGTTGAAACGTGTATTTACGGGCCAATCGCAAATGCTCGAGCAAAGTCCCCCATCTCGCTACCGGGTTGTTCGCGGCTGAGCCACTTGATATATATGAATGTTTCGAGGAGATACCGAGCTCGAGCCCTGGGCGGATTGCTAAAGGCAGACACCGCCCCGATAGACAAGTCAGTAGTCTGATGGACAATAACGCGAAAGGCTTGGTATCTGTTGTTCCGGTGACGCATGACGGTGTTCGGTGGTGCTTACATAGGGGTGGAAACGTGCTTGGTGGTTCTTGTCGAGGATGGGGGTCCTGGCGCCAATGATGCGACCAGGTTTTGCGTGGATACGTTTGTGTTTGTGTGGACGATCGGGATGATCCGGTCGAGGGGCATTTGGTTGGATCAGTCTTCTTGCTCTGATACTTCCCTCCTTGAGGTAGTACTTCTCTCCTTGAGTTAGCGAGTATACTGGAGCAGTTATCTGTAGGTTCAACTACTCTATACGGGTCACCAATTTCACCGTCAAAGCAAGATACCTAGTCCATGAACGGTGAGGAACAGCCACAATCATTGTTTCGCGGTATCTATATATATGCATGAGTGTTGTTATCTATCCGTCTACATCTTTAGCATTCTATCATGTTCGCACTCGCTACAACGGATACACAGAAGTCTGTCCAGGCAATGTCGGGACATAACTGTGCTCGTTGTGCACTCCTTAGCCTGGGAGATACAATCAAGCTGGTGTGGAACTCCGAGTTCAACATGCTCAGGTCGTCTCTGGGATACGATTACCGCAGGGAGTCTTATCTATCGCCTGTACTCTAATGACGTCCGAAGTGGAAGTCCCAAACCCTCTTGCTTGCAATCACTTTGGCATCAGATCCATCATGTTCCCACACTCCACACCACCCAGCAGTAGCACAGCTCACCTATATCGCCAATCCACGCTGCGGACCAGTATCTACCGTGGACTCGAAGAACACACAAAAAGCTCAAATGCTTGTTGTCTTATAGAAGTGGCAAGTAAACCCGCTCTTTAATGCTAGTACATATGAATTGAAGGGCGTGCGTAGGTAGGTATCAGCAAGAAGAATCTAGCACTCCGTGGGTATAAGCCTCCCCATTCCAGCATATTGTCCAATTTTTCCCCCACCGTGAAATTTTTCCCTCTTTCATACAGCCTTATCCGCCGTCTTCCTGATCAACTTTGCAATCGTCCTCATCTCATCGTAGCCTCGTGGGAAATCGTGCATGTGCGAGTGGAAGTACTGCTCGG
Source organism: Aulographum hederae CBS 113979 (assembly GCA_010015705.1). Lineage (NCBI taxonomy): Eukaryota > Fungi > Ascomycota > Dothideomycetes > Aulographales > Aulographaceae > Aulographum > Aulographum hederae. Next base: position 86,270 of record ML977196.1, read on the forward strand.
CCAGATCCGGGTTGCAGAGCTTGTAGGTGCCTTCGCCGTGATCTTCTTTGTCCTGAGGGCAGCGTACGTGCAGCGTGGGCATGTTGATGGGCTGGCCGTCCCATGTCGTGTCGCATTTTACCATTCCGAGCTTGCCGTCGGTGAGCACGCCGCGTCCGTTCGCAAGTTGGGCGGGGTAGAAGGGCGTCTTGCCGAGGAGGGGATTCCGCTTCATGATGTCGTAGAACAGCGCGGCGTCTGCTTGCTGCTGCTCGTTCAGGGACGAAACGTCGACGGGTTTGACTTCCTCCTTCATCTCGAAAACGTGGGATGGGGTCGCCGTGTTGAAGAAGATGGCGAAGCGGAACGGCATCTCTTCCACGCCCGCCTTTGGGTTCTCCGCAAAGTGTCGAACGAGCATCTGGGCCGCAAGGGTTCCGCCCTGAGAGTATCCCAGGATGCCGTCGAACGGTCCGTCTTCCTCGACCAGCTCGAGCAGTTCGCGCTCCGTCTTGAGCACATCGGGAGGGTCCAGCATGTTGAAATACCCCCATAGCTTCGAGTCGGCGAAATCGGTCGTGTGGAGAGACCAATTGCCTGGTAACGGTGAGTACTAAGTTGGTATGATGGTTTATCAGGCGTGTCTACCTTCTACGTGCGGCATCTGCCCCTGGACGAACTCGAATTCGAAGTCATCGAGCAGGGAGCGGAAGCCCGCTGGGAGGCATCAGTCGCAATTCTACTACTCTGGCTATTTTTACTGACCCGTCTGCATGCGAAAGATCTGAAGAATAATGTCAGTACCCAAGTCTGAAGCTTCGAAGTACCTCCAATGGACCGACTCACGTCATTGTTGGACCCCCGTCCGTGGAGGCAGAGAAGACGCATTGCAGCCGGCTCGCGCGCTCAAGTCTCGAGAATTGATGCAAGATCAATCGCCGCTTGGGGATGGAGGGGAAGCCTGAGGGCGCAACACGTGACGTGACAGGTGACAGAGAATGACAGGATAAACCGACGGAAGAAAAGAAAAGGCTGCTGGGAGAGAAGCAAAAGAAGCAGTTGAATGCTCACCCCTCTGCCAAAGACAAGATCAAAAGACCCACGGTCAAATCACTTACTCTGCTGTCCATCGATCGGTACCTTGTAGCCAGTTTATAGGCGGAAAAGGCCTGCTGACCCTTTCCCCGCGGTAGATTGGCAGTCGACAAGCCAGCTCCTTTGAGGCCACAGTATGGCCGTGATGGGCCTCAGCATCCTATCGTGTCTCTTGCAAAGGGGCGTCCAGGCCGGGAGACCGTCCTTGCGCACGCATCGCGGTTTGGACTAGTTTTGTGTATAGTTGTGGCGAGCCAGTGGAAAATTCGCCAGGCCCTTCTACGCGGTGGGCGTGAATCTTGAGGTGCTGCTATAGGGGGCCCCTGGTCTGAAACGAGGACGTGGCAGGGGGCGGGTCGCAGATACACAACCAGGACTCTGCTCCCCTTCCCCACCCCCCATGGTCCCCTCCCATTGTGCTTTCAAGGCTGTCCTTGTCTCCCACATGCCACCCTTACGGCCCATCCCAGCCGCCGATCCATCAGCGCATCACAGGGGCCTATAAGGCCAATTTAAACCTCATCAAAATGCTTCTGTAGCTGTTGTGAGTTTCGACGATGCGCGGCAAGCACAAATGCACGCACGGCAATCAACTTGGAGGTCCAATGCCATCCGCTTCCACATGACTTCAAGCGCTGTATGTATGTCAGCCTTAGTTTCACTCTGCCCTTGCGGATCGGACGGTTCCTGCAATTAGCCGCGAGCACGACAGGTTGCATGAAATCTTGCTGCTGGAATGCAGAACGAAGAAGCAGAATGCTAGATGGATGAAATGGCAGCCTACTCGTTCTGGTTCACAGCCCGTGCGCGTCGTCAGCACGCATGTACGGTACTCAAGCTCTGCTGGTTCGCTTTGCGCTTCGGCTGACCGCGTGCCGACTTTCTCTCCAAGTCCAAGTCCAAGTCCAGAGTAGAGTCGTCTGTCCGTCCCAAAACGGCCCTGGTCCCCGCTGCCCCAGTCCCCACGAGGGAACGAACAGGCCCCGTGATGCTTGATGCTTGATGCTTGATGTCTCCCATTCTATCCGCCGATGCACTGTGCAAGCCTCGGCATGTCCCGGCCTCAGTTGAACATTGAACACTGAACGTATCCTTTCGCGGCTCTTTCCGTTTGTCGACCAGTCTGCGGCCTCAGAAATTCCATTGTCCGGCTCCCCTGACCCTGCACCCCGGAGCCCCAGACAGACGAGTACGAGCGAACCCGCACTCTCAATCTGTCCACCCTCCAAAACAGCCGTGCTTCGCTCGATTGAGAGATCAAGGAAATCACGAGAACCGTGGACGTCAGATCCGAAAAACTCCCTCTCACACGTTGCATCTATGTCCTTGCGGAGATTTGATTGATGGTAAGTTTTTACAGGCCCAGTCTGCGCAGGGTATATTACATGATGCCAGAGTCACTTCGCGAACGAAGAGACGAGGTTTGCCGTGACCCTCTAGCCTAGCACAACTCCAGATGACCATGACCCTAATATGAACCGTGAATACCAGAAGACAATAATAATATACAACCCTCTATCAAAAGGCATGATAGGCTTTGGGTGGTGGGGGTATGGTATCGTACAACCGATGGTCCTTCTCCTCGTAATCCTGGAGTATCCCGTCGTAGGGCCAGTATGCCTCGTCAAATTCCTTGTGTATCCGTTCCAGGGATTGGTGAACGCTCTCGAATGAGAGGTGCATCTCCTCGAGCGACCACACAGTGCTTAGTCGGCTGTCGTAGATGGGGACCTTGCTCTCTGGATATTGGATGGGCAGTGTCTTCTCCGAGATTGACGAGCGTCGTTGTTGCTCCGACGAGGACCTTGCAGTGTCGGTCTCGCCGCCGACGTCCTTCTCCTCCTCCTCCTTCTTGTCCTTGTCTGCGCCGGCGCCTGCAAGAAGGGGCTTCCAGGGGACAAACTGGAAGAAAATACCCGATGCGACTGCACATGCCACGCCGAAAAGGAACACTCGCTGCATGGCGTAGACCATCGAGTCTACCACAATGTCCATGTATTCTTCCGAGACAATGTGTCGCACCCTCGAAGGATCGGCGAGGATTTCAGCCATGACATGTTCCGGGATCGGGAGATGGATGATCTTGTCCTTTAATAGTGCATTAAAAATGGCACTTGATACTGGCGAAGAGACCGAGCTGGAATTCATTAGCGTGATTCTGCCGCAAAGATTCAGCCATACTCACGCTCCAAGCATAGAACACAAAAAGGTCAGGCCGTTGGCCACCGAGTGATACTTCTCAGCCAAAGTCGTCTGTCCAGGTACGACATTGGCCAGCAGCACAAAACCAACACCCAATCCAAGGATGATTTGATAACCAATCCATTTTGGAGGAGAGACGTCGGCGTCAATGGTAGATACGAGGCCAGCTCCAACAGCAAAGAAAACGGCGCCAATGGCAAAGAACGGGTTGTAGTAGCGGACCTTGGCGACGAGGACAGCAACGACGCCGGCACCGATACTGACGGAAAGAACGTAGGGGAGCAAACGAATGGAGCTCATGAGTGGAGTCTGGCCTTGCACAGCCTGCGTGGAGATTAGCGTCTGGTCATCACGGGAAAAAAGAGTGCCTCTTACCTGGAAGAAAATGGCAAGGAAGAACACGAAATTAATGAAACCTGCAAACATGAAGAAAAGGCCAACGCAGCATGTCCAAACGGTACGAACTTGGAACAGCTTGCGAGGTACGATGGAAATAGCGAAGGATGTGAACTTCTCGTGGACAAGGAAAGCTATAAGGAAGATGGCAAACATCCCAAGGAGGACGACCACGGTTGTCGAGTCCCATGTCGAGGTTGAAGCGATTTGCAGCGCCGAGATCAAGCAGATGACACCGGCAACCAGGAGGAGAGCACCGATGGGATCCAGTCGTTTAAGCTTCTCCCCTATGGGAAGGTCAAAGTTGCCGCCGCCGACCTTTTCTCGAGGGAAAATGGTCAAGACGATGATGAGTGAGAAGCCCGCAATGGGCGCGTTAATCCAGAAAGACCAGCGCCATCCAATGGTGTCGGCGATACCACCACCCATGATAGGGCCTGACATTGTGCAAAGTCCTGTCTTTACGTTAGGAGCGGTCCCACCAAAGTGGTATTTGGCCATTACTCACCCATAATGATAGCACCAAAGCCTTCAAGGTACGTGCGCTTCTCTCGGGCTACAGCAATCATCATAAGCCGCATTGCCCCGGTGATGATACCAGAGGCTCCTGTGCCCGCTATGGCTCGACCCATGATGAAAGCAACAGACGATTGGGCGGCGGCACAAAGGATGGATCCGACTGTGTGGTGTGTTAGGATAGTGAAATGGTACTTTGAAGATGGGTACCGACTTAGCAGGACTACGAGCGCACCCATGAAGAGCCATTTGATCCGCCACAGAGAATACGCTTTGCCAAAGATGGGCATGCATACTGTCAGCGGCAAGAAGTATGCAGACGCATACCAACCGATATCTGCGGGAGCCTTGAAGTCGGAGACGAGTACGGGAATGATGGTAGCTGGCGAGGAGCACGGGTCAGTATGTTTGGTTTCGTTTGGGTGTCAACAACATGGTTTACGCACCGACGACGGTATCATCCAGCACAGTCTGGAGGGGAACGGTTAGAGTTGATGCTGCAGCAGAGACATGTCGACTTGGTACGTACCACAATGTACGGTAGAGCTCCACTTAGGATGATCAGGACTAGCTTGAGGCCGTGGGGATACTCGGTGACTGTGGATTCCTCTGCACTCTTTTCTCCTCCCAACGCTTCGCCATCATCTCCGTCATTCTCGGCGGCCGAGTAGAGGCTGCCAAAACTCTTGAGGTGCCTGGGAACGTGTCTGCGTGTGGTCTTTGCTGGTTCAGGCTCGACAATCGTGACCGGGTGGAACGAGGTTCGAAAGTTGGGTGACATTCTGTACCACGGGCGAGCAGACGCGTTGAGAACAGCACCAAAAGACTCAGATGGGCGCCCAAGTATTTCTGGCCATACCGCCGGAGGCCACGGCGGAGTGCCAAAGGAGACGGCAGTCACACTGGCGCTCCGTAATTGCCACGGGCATGTGTCCCATGGCGAGCAGAGGGGACATGCTGGAGAAACCCCTGGGCGGCCGCAAGCCAGAGCCAGAGAGAGATTAGACGGGGCATGGGTTGGGGGGTGTGACGGGGGGAGGGGGGGAGGGGGGGATTAGGTAGAGAGGGGTGGTGGAGAGGAAGAGTGGAAGAGTGGAGAGGAGCAGGGAGTCCCAGAGCGTCGATCAGACGACCCCCAAGCAGCGTGGCAGCGTTGTCAAAAGTCAAGTAGATGCGGGCGTCACGTGATCCTCATCATCACCGCCCGCTCACAAGCGCGACGCCGCACCCGCAGGCCTCTGGGGCTCAATTCCAACCTCACCTGCACTGCACCCTCAACCCTCCTCCACTCTCATCTCGTTCCATACCGTCAGCCCCAGCGTCTCCAGGCACTCCTCCCGGCGCGCACGCAGGAACCCGACCGCGCATGCATCCACCGTGGCACGTGGTCAACGAATGATTAGAAGAAGTCAACCTCTGCAACTAACCCGTCTACAAACCGAATCGTCGACATTTATCCTACATTACCCATTTAGTTGAGTATATTGTGTATAGGTGAAAGGTAAGGTAGCTAGATTGGCCTGCGCACTCGCTTTCGCTTGCGGCCGACCGCTAGGTAGAGGTAAAGGTACCCGACCAGAAGCCGCGTCCCCAGTCCTCAGTCCTCAGTCCCCCGTCCGACCACCATCGCTGCCGTAGCCGTATTGCGAATGCGATGCGACAAGTCCCATCTAGCGCTGCTCGTTTGGCCCTACGGTCGACCGCCCACGGCACTCAGAACGACGCGAGACTCGTTCACTGATACGACCAACTCTCTGTATAGATGAAGTTTCCGTCACGCCCCACTGATGTGCTGCACTCCCCGCGTTTGACTTCTGGCCTGCCCGAGGTAAGGTACCTGTGTCAGGTTGACAAGCTTGGCGCCCGCCGCTCCACGAGAGCCTCATGTGCAGACAAGCTGCGCAATCAAGCTCCAGGCCTGGGTAATATC
>ML977196.1:92582-118612 GCA_010015705.1 Aulographum hederae CBS 113979
CTCTCAGCGTCCTCCTGCCCTCCCCCCTGTCCGCTCCCTGTCCGCTCCCTGGCCCTCCCCCTGGCCTTCCCCTGGCCTCTCCCATGCCCGTCCCCCCATGGCATAATCCCCTCCCAGCGCCCACACACGTGCCGACGCGCCTAGCCGCAGCTAAATGATGCTTCTGTGCATCCCCGCCAGTCTCGAAGCTTCTTTGTCGCCTCGATATCAACTGCTGCCCCATGCTCCAGACATGCCCAAAGCGTCTGGGGGGAGGACTCGGGGCCCTCGACGACCTCGACGTGCCCGCCATGCTCCACCACCCTGGAGGACCCTCGGACCCTGTCCCAACCTAGAGCACCCTCATCCTGGAGATGCGACTCCTCCCTCTGTCTCTCCACGCTCTCTCCCTCTACCTCAACCCGCAACATGTCTATTAGCGACTTTCTCCGAAACGCAAGTGCTCGGTTCCTCCCTCTTATCGGGTTGGGATTGGGGATTCTGCCCAGTAGCCTGCTCTGTGCTCGGTGCGCGGTGGCATTAGCATGAATTTCCGACCACTAAGATGAATCCTCTATGCCAAAATCTATCCTCTCTCAATACTTGTGAGCCGTTCCTGTAACCTAGCATTGATCCAGGGTCTTTGAAAGCCTCTTCACATTGATTCCCATCCTGATCCAATGATCAAGAGATTGTAAGTGTCAACTATAAAGCACCAACCCACTTGGATTTGGCCACTTCTCCCCACCAGCTGCGTCCATAAGAGGCACTCTTCCTGCACGCTTCGATCCTTGAGAGCGACCTTCCCTCATTGCTGTCGTACAGTTTCAACACTTGCCCGGACAGTCTTCGCCCAGCCACCGCAGCCTCACACTCTCTTTTAGTCAATGCCAAATTAATAGACACGCGCACTTCAATTCGCTTCAACATGTCTTCTTACACCAACGGATCGGCCGCAAACGGGAACGGCGCCCAAAATGGCCACAACTCGGGCAAGGACTACCCAATTGCCATTGTTGGCATGGCCTGTCGTTTTCCCCAAGACGCTGAGAACAATGAGAAGCTCTGGGACATGATGGACAAGGGCCGCTCTGCCTCGACGGAGTTTCCTGCAGATCGATTCAACATCGATGCGCATTGGCACCCCGACCCCGCGCATGGCGGTACCGTACGTGTTTACCCTCGAAATCACTTTCGGACTGAGCAATGCTGACTGCGATCCAGACCAGCTGCAGAGGAGGGCATTTCCTCAAGAAGAACGGCATCAACTTTGATGCCCCCTTTTTCTCTCTTACCAAAAACGAAGTCATGTCCATGGACCCGCAACAGCGTATTATGATGGAAAACGTGTACGAGGCCCTTGAGAATGGTAAGTGCTTGTCCAATTGCATGACTTGGCGCACTTGCTAAAAATCCGTCTCCCAGCGGGCATTCCCATGGATCAGGCCATCGGCTCCGAGACCTCCGTCTACGCCGGCGCATTCAACAAGGATTACGACACCACCCTCAATATGGACGCTACCGTCCTCCAGAAGTACCTCCCCACCGGTAACTCGGTCTCCATTCTGTCCAATCGTCTCAGTTGGTTCTTCGACTTCAAGGGCCCGTCCCTTACCGTCGACACTGCGTGCTCTAGTAGTTTGATTGCCATGCACCTGGCCTGCGAAAGCTTGCGCCACGGTGATGCCGAAATCTCGATCGTCACCGGTGTCAACATCATCGAGCGCCCAGAGACCATGTACCGCATGAGCAACATTGGCTTCATGTCACCTGACAGCAAGTGCTACAGTTTCGATCACAGGGCCAACGGCTACAGCCGTGGTGAGGGTGTTGGCAGCGTCATTCTGAAGCCCCTGGACGCTGCTCTGCGGGACGGCGACAGCATCCGCGCTGTTGTTCGTGCCACTGGCATCAACCAGGACGGTCGTACTCCTGGTATGACCGTGCCCAGCAAGGACGCCCAAATCAGGCTCATTCAGGATACCTACCGCCGAGCAGGCTTGGACCTCGCTGACTGCGGCTACGTCGAAGCCCATGGTACCGGTACCGCCGCCGGAGACCCAATTGAAGCCGGTGCCATTGCTCAGGCATTCCAGGATGCTCGTGGCGGCAAGCACCCTCTCGTGATCGGTGCCATCAAGTCCAACATTGGTCATTTGGAAGGTGCCTCTGGTGTTGCTGGTATTATCAAGTCCGTTCAGGTTCTCGAGAAGGGCATCATCCCACCGAACATCAACTTTGAGAAGGTCAACCCCAAGATTCCGGTGGAGAAGTGGCACATCCAGTTCCCTCTGCAACCGACTCCTTGGCCCGAAGAAGGCCTTCGCAGGGCTTCCATCAACTCCTTCGGCTTCGGTGGTAGCAACGCTCACTGTGTGCTCGATGATGCGTACCACTATCTTCAGGCGCACAAGCTCTCTGGTGTCCACAACACAGTTTCCAAGGTCCCCACCCAGGACGAAGTCAATGCCCTGTCGGCCGGAAAGGCCATCTCCAATGGCGCGGCCAACGGCCACGCCAATGGTAGCAGCAAGGCTGAGTCGAAATCGAAAGTTTTCGTGCTCTCTGCCTACGACGAGGGTGGTATCAAGAGGACGGCAGAATCGTACAAGGAGTACTTGAGCGAACTGCCGCTTGCCGACGAGGACAAGTACCTCGACGACTTGGCGTGGACCCTCGCTAAGAAGCGCACTCTTTTCTCCTGGAAAGCCTTCTGCGTCGCTTCTTCCAAGGAAGACCTCGTCGCCAAGCTCCCAGAGGCCACACGCACCGCCGCCCACTCCAGGAAGCGAGACGTCCCTATTCTCGGCTATGTCTTTACCGGTCAGGGTGCTCAGTGGGCGACCATGGGCATTCAGCTTATGGCATATCCTACTTTTGCTGCTAGCGTGGAGGAAGCCACTGCCTACATCAACAGCCTTGGCAGCCCCTTTGATGTCCTCAAGGAGTTGAACGACAAGGACTCCAACATGAGCCACCCCTCCCTGAGTCAGACGATCTGCACGGTTCTCCAAGTCGCCCTTGTTGACCTCATGGCCGAGTGGAAAATCCTTCCAAGCCGTGTCATCGGTCACTCGTCCGGTGAGATTGCTGCGGCTTATGCCGCAGGTGCTCTCTCCAAGGAGTCCGCCTGGAAGGTTGCCTACTACCGTGGTGTTGTCTCTGGCAAGGCTACTTCCCAGAAGGGCGCCATGATGGCTGTTGGTGTTTCTCAGGATGACCTCGCTCCCTTCATGGCAAAGGTTGACGCCGAGATTAAGGGAGAGTTGGTTATGGCCTGCTACAACAGCCCGCGTAACATCACAGTCTCTGGTGATGAGGCCAAGATCGACCGTCTTAACCAGCTCTTGGATGATGAGAAGCTGTTCGCTCGTAAACTTAAGGTGCAGAACGCTTACCACTCCGGCCACATGAAGACTGTCTCCGATGAGTACCTCAAGCTCATGGGCACTCTTTCCGCCGGCAAAGTGCCCAAGGGTGCCCGCAAGGTCACCATGTTCTCCACCGTTGAAGGCAAGCCCGTCGACGCTGCTGCTCTCCGTGAGGGCAGCTACTGGGTTGCCAACATGGTCTCTCCCGTCAAGTTCACCCAGGCCCTCTTCGAGATGATCTCTCCCAGTCAAGGCAAATCCAAGCTTCGCCTAGACCGTGGCGTTGAAATCCCCATCCAGCACATTGTCGAGGTTGGTCCTCATCCAGCTCTCCAGAGCGCCGTCAAGGATACCATGGCTCTCGACCAGGCTCTTTCCGGCATCCACTATTCTTCCATGGTAGCTCGCAACAAGAACGCTGTTGACACGGCCCTAACTGCTGCTGGTCAACTGTTCACTCATGGTCATACTGTCGATCTGCACGCTGTCAACTTTACCAGCCGTTTTGCCGATGGCCAGACACTCACTCAGCCTTCGATGCTGGTCGACCTCCCACCGTACAGCTTCAACCACAAGGAGTCCTACTGGGGAGAGTCTCGCGTCTCTAAGAACTTCAGGTTCCGAAAAGCTCCTGTCCACGATCTTCTCGGAGAGCCCATCCCCGAGTGGAACGCGAACTCGCCCAAATGGAAGCGTTTCATCCGTGTCAATGAGGTTCCGTGGGTCAAGGACCACAAAGTCACCAACAGCATTGTCTACCCCGGTGTTGGCTACCTCGTGATGGCTATCGAGGCAGCCAGGCAACTTGAACACAAGGATGATGTCGTCACGGGATACCGTCTGAGAGAAATTGCCATCAAGACTGCTCTCCAGATCCCAGAAGGCGAGAACGGTATCGAGACCATGTTTTCGATGACCCACTCGGCTGAATCCAGCATCGCCAACTCCGGTACTTGGAGAGACTTCAAGGTAGAATCCTACAATCCCAACACTGATGAATGGACCGAGCACTGCCGTGGACAAATCACTGTCGAGCACGACACCCCGACTGGCCCGATCGATGCCGGAAGGGAAGCTAAGGAAGAAGCTCGCATCTTCAAGGAACAGCTTGACAGTGCTGCCGCCATCTGCCAAACTCCTGTCGATATGGCTCGTTCCTACGCTGAGTTGGAGACCATCGGCCTTGCATTCGGCCCCATGTTCAGGAATCTCAGGGACGTTTCCCGTGGAAATGGCACTGGTGATGCCATCGGTCAGATTTCTGTCCCAGATGTCAAGACCATCATGCCCAAGCGCCACATGGCCGACCACGTCATTCACCCAGCTACCATGGACAGCATGCTCCACATCTTCTTGGCTGCCACTCAAGACTCCACCCAAGAAGCTCGCTTGAGCGAGCCCATGGTTCCTATCTTCATGAGCGACGTCTGGGTGTCTGCTGGTATCAGCAAGGAAACTGGCCGTGCTTTCAAGACCCATGGCAAGGCTGGCAAGGTTGGTCACAAGAAGATTGAGGCCTCCGTTACCGTCTGGGATGCTCTCGATGATACCCCCGTGGCCTTCATCAAGAACATGCAAGCAACTCCTCTCCAGTCCGGCTCTGCCGAGCAAAGCTCTCGCCAACAAAACTGGAACATCGACTGGAAGCCCGATATGGATGTCACTGCTGATGTCACCAAGACTACCAACTACCTCCGTGATTTGATGGCCCCGCCACCACTTTCGCACCCTGAGCTCTTGTCCATTGCCAATGACATCAACTTGGCAGCCGTCATCTATGTTACTGATGCAATCAAGACTTATGGTACTACCGCCAGGGATGACATTCTTCCCCACTTGAAGAAGTACCACGCATGGCTCATGTACCAGAATGACAAGATCAACAAGGGCGAGATCATGCACCAGAAGCCCGAATGGCAGAAGATCATGAACGACCCCAAGGCGAAGAAAGAGCTTCTTGACAAGGTTGAAAACTCTGGTCCTGAAGGCAAGCTTTTGGTCCGCATGGGTTCCGCCATGCCACAGATCCTGGCCAACGACGCCGATGCGCTGCAGCTCATGTTCGGCGATGACCTCTTGGATGCCTACTACCAGAAGATGTCTGGTACTGACCGTATCCACGAAGCCTTCCGTTCCTTCCTCAAGACTTACAGCCATAAGTACGTCAACTTGAAGGTTCTGGAGATTGGCGCCGGTACCGGTGGTACGACCATCCCTATCTTGGAGACTCTTGCCCCTGTCCTCGGCGAGGAAGCCCAGCAACGTGATTCTAGGTTGACGACCTACACCTACACCGATATCTCGCCCAGCTTCTTCGAAAAGGCCAAGTCCAAGTTCAAGGATTTCAGCCATGTGCTTGAATTCAAGAGGCTTGATGTTGAGAAGGACATCAACGACCAGGGTTTCGACCTCGGCCAGTATGATCTGATCATCGCTGCCAATGTCCTTCACGCCACCCAGGAGCTCAGTGTCACCTTGTCCAACACTCGCAAGCTGTTGAGGCCCGGTGGAAAGCTCCTGCTCCACGAAGCCAATACTCCCCAGAACTTCTTGTGCGGCTCGTTCTGTTTCGGTACTCTGCCCGGTTGGTGGCTCAGCAAGGAGGAGATGAGGCCATGGGGTCCTCTCCTCGAAGTTGAGAAGTGGGACAATGTTCTCAAGAACAACGGCTTCACTGGTGTCGACCTCGAACTCAAGGACTACGTCGCGGACGAGACACATGCTCAATCGGTCATGGTGGCAACGGCTAAGGATACCGTGACACCTGAGCGTACCAATCCTGAGACCCTCATTGTTGTCCCGACCAGTGGCCAGGCCGACGCCCTGTTGGCTCCTCTCCAGGAAGCCTTGGGCAAGATTGGTGTCAAGAACACCAGCGTCTGCGCCCAGAAAGACCTCGAAGGCAAAGATCTCAAGGAGACAATTGTCGTTATGCTCAACGAGCTGTACGAGCCCATTCTTACCGAGCCGTCCGAGCCTCAGTTCTTGATCATCCGCCATCTTCTGACAACCGCTCTGGGCTTGGTCTGGGTGCAGAAGAATACCACCAAGAACCCGGAGGTGGCTCTTATCTGGGGTCTCATTCGCACGATCCGCTGGGAGCGTGATCTTGACGACCACAACCTGATCACCCTCGAGATCAACGACCCAGCACAGTCCACCGAGCTGACGGTCGAGCATATTGTAAAGGTGTTCAACTACCAGTTCTTGACTGCCAATGACCAGAAGGACGCCGAGTACTGCTCCAGGGGAGGCATGATCGAGACTGATCGACTGATCCACGCCGACTATGTTGACAACTTCATCGCATCTCTCAGCACCAAGCCAAGCGCTCAAACCAAACTCTTCGGCGAGGACCCATCTCGCGCTTTGAAGCTTGCCACCGATCAGCCCGGTATCTTGTCCGCGCTCAAGTTCATCGACGATCCAATGTACCCACAGCCCATGAAGGACGATGATGTCGAAATCGAGATCAAGGCGTCCGGTCTCAACTTCCGTGATATCATGAGCGCCATGGGAGAAGTCCGCGGTGATACTCTCGGTGCTGAGGGTGCCGGTGTCGTCTCCAGGGTTGGCAAAGGAGTTACCAAGTGCAAGATCGGCGACCGCGTTGTCTTCCTTTCGACTTATACTGGATCCTTCTGCACCTACGCTCGTACCCAGGAGGCTGCTTGTGTTGTCATGCCCGACAATCTCAGCTTCGAGGTCGCTGCCGGTTTCCCCGTCATCTTCGGCACTGTCTACTACTGCTTGTTTGACATTGCTCGCCTCCAGAAGGGAGAGAGCATTCTCATCCACGCTGCCGCTGGTGGTGTCGGACAAGCCGCGATCATGTTGGCACAGAAGGCTGGTGCGACAATCTACGCCACGGTTTCTTCGCATGAAAAGCGCAAGATCGTCATGGAGCAATTCGGCATTCCCGAGGAACACATCTTCTCCTCTCGTGACCTCTCCTTCGTGAAGGGTGTCATGCGTGTCACCAACGGCAAGGGTGTCGATGTCATCCTCAACTCCCTCGCCGGTGAAGCCCTCCGCAGGTCCTGGGACTGCATCGCCTGCTTCGGTCGCTTCATTGAGATCGGTAAGCGTGATATCTACTCCAACGGACGCTTGGAGATGTACCCCTTCCGCAAGAGCGTCATGTTCGCTTCTTGCGATTTGGAGACTGTCATTGCGCTCGACCCCTCCGTCACCTCCAGGCTGTTGGAGGAGACCATGAAGCTCTACAAGGAGGGTTGGATCAGGGAAACCACGCCATTCAACGTTTTCACCTTCAGCGAAATGGAAGCATCTTTCCGTCTCCTCCAGTCCGGCAAGCACATCGGCAAGGTCGTCTTGACTGCCGACAAGAACGACAAGGTGCAAGTTGTTCCCAAGGCCCAGTCCGCGTACCAGTTCTCCCACGATGCCACTTACATTCTGTCTGGTGGCCTTGGTGGTCTCGGACGTTCCTTGTCTCACTGGATGGTTTCTCGCGGAGCACGCAATATTGTCTTCCTTTCTCGCTCCGGTGCCTCGACTGACACTGCTCGCGAGTTGGTGTCCGACCTCGAAGCCAAGGGTGCCAGAGTCAACGCATTCGCTTGCGACGTCAGCAAGAAAGATGCTGTCGCTCAGTGCTTCGCTGAAGTCAACAAGACCATGCCTCCTATCAAGGGTTGTATCCAAGGTGCCATGGTGCTCAAGGTAAGTTATTCATTCACCGAAAGGACGCACGGGGCAGTACACTGACAATTCCCACAGGACTCTGCTCTTGAGTACATGACGCACGAGAAGTACCTGGGGGCCATCATCCCCAAGGTGCAAGGCTCCTGGAACCTGTCCGAGTGCATGCCCAAGGACATTGACTTCTTCATTATGCTGTCTTCCATTTGCGGTATCCTTGGAAACAGGGGTCAATCTAACTACGCCGCTGGCAACACCTACCAGGACGCGCTCGCACGCTACCGCTTGTCCCAGGGTCTTACTGCCAATTCCATCGATCTTGGTTCCATCCTGTCCGTCGGTTTCATCGCCGAGAACACGGCCCAAGTCACCAATCTCGCTTTCGCTGACGGCGGTATCCGCGAGGACGAGTTCCACGGCCTGCTCGAGTACCATATCGACCACCGCAACCCGACCCAGACGGACCTCAGGGCCCAGGTCGCCATTGGTCTCCCAACCACCATGGTGTTCCAGAACAAGGGTATTCCAGTCCCGTCTTTCCTCAGCACCCCGCTGTTCACCCAGCTCCGCTCTGTCTCGGACAGCGCTGGCGGCGAGGGCGAGGAAGACTCCAGCGGTGCCATCAAGGCTGCGCTGCAAGCGTCCAAGACGGCCGAGGATGCGGCGGCGGTTGTCATGGACGCCATCGTCAAGCGTCTGTCCTCGGTCATGTCATTGCCCAAGGAAGACATCGACTCTGGACGTCCCATCCATCACTACGGTGTCGACTCTCTCGTTGCTGTGGAATTCAGGAACTGGATCGCAAAGGGCTTCGGTGCGGATGTGCCGGTGTTGGATATCATGGGTAACGACAGCATTGCACAGCTAAGCGAGAAGATTGTCAAACTGAGCAAGGTCGTGAGCTTTGGCGGCGAGGATGAGAAGAAGGATGCTAAGAACTTCGAGTTCAAGCTTGCCAGTTAGACGCGTGTTTATCATGAAAGGAATTATGGCGCAAAGGGGAGGGTACAGGTCATTGTTTTTTTTTCAAAAGACTTTCTTGGTCTAAAATTTCCTTACTTGTATATACCATTTTGAGGGCTCGACCTAGGTAATCTGGCGGGTCCAGTTCTCTCGTTGCAGTTTTGAAGTTTCGATGTTAGTTGTGAATCAAATTAGATTTTTCGATTACTTGACCTTGTACCTTGTCGAGATGGCGAGCAGAGTTATGCCGGCACAGGCGCTCTTAGTAGCTGGTTAATAAGTTAGCTGGTGGCTTAAGATTCGTTTGCTGCTGGGCTGCATGTTTGGCAGCCCATTCCCGACCATTCCTTGGCCAGGTGGCTCTAGGGAACTGGCGCATACCCAAGATATCTGGAGGAGCTCAAGGTAGTCTGTCTGCACCCTATACCTTAGCTAAGGTACCTACTTGGAGCCGCACGTAGGTTATCTCGCAGACGGTCTCTCAGGGTGAGCACGTGACCCATACGCTTGGGTCTCGACAGCGTCGCGCTAGTCTCGACCCGTCGCATCCTCTGTTCTCCTTCTCCCCTCCAGACTCATCCAGCTTCCATCACACTCTCACTCCTCCTACACTCCCAACGCTTCTCTCACGCCGCCATGTTTAGGTCTGCTTCGATCTCTGCTCCCCCAAGGCCTAGCTGACGCTGGAGACGTGGCTTCGACGACCGCTGCGAACGCGCATTCGTCACCACGAGCAAACAATGTTTTCTGCCAACATCTTAGCTGCACAGGATGCCCGGGCTAAGTACTGCACATCCGTTTCATCTGCCTCCTCTGCAAGAGGACTAGTCGCGCACTGTCTTCACTCTTTGTTTTCCTCTTTGCAACTTTTCACAGCCTTCTTCCCTCTGTTTCCTCGTCGTCGTCGCTGGCCATCCCCGACGCCGTTTCACCATGGATGTCACGGCTTGGCTCATCCATCGAGGGCCCCAGACAGCACCGGAAACTGGTCAAGTTTGGACACTGGTCACTGTCTCTTCCATTGTGTCTTGCCCGCCGTCTCGACACCAGGCGTCGTGTGTTTACTCGAGTCCCCGCCAAGTCTCAGACGGCCAATTGCCTCATTGTGCCTGGCCTGGCGAACGCTCTGGAGTCAACCCCCTGGCCAGGACTCTGGTTCGACGAGCATCCACAGACCCCCGGCTTCTCTCCCACAGGAGTGCTTGTTTCGCTTGCCAAGAAGTCTTCTTTCTCTGGGAGCCAGGGCAGAGACTACGAATCTTCGAACGCCTCGCTGCGAAACGCGCGACATCACAACCCTCGTGCGGGCTATTCCGAGGGCTATCCTCCTTTCTCCGCCTCAGACTGGAACTGCTCTCTCCTTCCACGCAAGTGTTGCAACACTCTTGGCTCTGTTGGGCTGGAAATGTTCTGATGTTGACACTGATGCCTACATAAGTATTCCCGTTTCCGTCCTCTCAATTTCTTGGTCGTGCATCTCGTAGATCTGTCTCTGGAGACCTCCTCGATTCCTGCATCGCCTTCCGCTTCTCTAATTCCATCTTAATCACATCCCTTCAGCTTTTACTCTGGTATATCATCATGCGTTGGACTTCTGCAGCTAGCGCGGCTGCGCTCCTCTCCGTCTCCCATGCTTTCCCCCAAGCTTCTCAGAGCTCGGCAGTGGCTGCAGCACCAGCACCCCAAAGCTCAGCAGCAGCCAATGCCCCCCCAGCTGCGGCTCCTTCGCCGGCACCGAATGCTCAGCCCGACGCTGCTAACGAGGGTCCTGGCGGCACGAATGGCATTCTTTCCACCTTTGGCGGACAGCAGATCATCCTCGGCTCGGTAAGCCTACTCCCTGGCCAACACAAAGGACTGTAGAATGTACCTGCTAATCAGCTCTGTAGATGATCAACACCCGCAATGAGTTCGTTGACGGTCTCGTCATCAACGTCATGTCTCCCGACAACCGTACGCTCACAGTCGACCGCAACATGCAGCCTTTGAACGGTACTTTCGTAACAGGTAGTACCGGCGGTCGCTTCCGGGCCCTTCAGAGGTATTCTTACCTTGTCCGACTGGACACTACTCCCGAGGACCTTGTAGCTTCCATGGAGATCCCCTTCGACATGCAGACACTGAAGATGCTGAACATCGACCCCGCCAACACATATGTTGGCAAGCTTGCAGACAATGGCAAGTCATGGGTCGTCAGCGAGAGCTTGCGCAACATTCATACGTAAGCTACCAAAGGCCATTCTGTGGTGGTAGTGCCAGAAAGCTAATAATACCAGTGAGACTTCGAGGACACGAGCCATGAAGATGAATACCCTTGGGGGAGAATATCAGCTTCTCGGCCGCACCTCGGAAGATTTGGCAAACATCTTCCAGCAGTACGGCGAAGACGAGAGACAGAGTGTCAGGCTCACATCCGGTCAGGGAATGCAAGCTGTTGAATTCATCGATGGCATGCGTGTCAATGTCCAAACTGACAAGAACATCCAAATGAACGCCATTATGCACATGCCTATTAGCGACGACATGCTGCCTGATGACACTGTTCCTTTGAGTAAGTCTCCAGCAAGCGTTCGTTTTCTGTCAGACTAACATATTATCAGGCATGTTCGCATGGCACATCATTGCCAACCCTGTTACTGAGAACCAGGAGAGCCAAGGCCAACAGTACTCCAACATGACACTGCCGGGACAACAGCCTGCCGGAGAACAACAGCCCGCAGCTACCGTGGCTACCGCAGCTGCTGCCGGTGCTACGCCTGCACCAGCTCTTGCGGCTCCCGCCAAGAGGCAAGCAGGATTGCCCGCTACACCTAACAACGTTGGAGACCCTGCTGCTCCAGCTGCTTCAGGAGAGCCTGCCGCGGCCGCCCCTGGAGAGCCTGCCCCAGCTGCTCCTGCGCCTGCCCCAGCGGCTTCGGGCGAGCCTGCGCCGGCCGCTGCTCCCGCTCCTGCGGCACAATCTTATCCTCCTTATCCCTACCCTGAGGCCGACCCTGCGCCCAACATGGAAGGTGAAGGAAAGGCACCATATGGAGGAGACACATCTGCTGGCGAGATCGTCGATGGAACTCTTGGGCTCCCAGGTAAGATTATTCCTTCGGCAAGCACTTGCAGGATCAACACTAACTTTGTTAGTGAATCTTGCGGTTGTCAGGCAGCGCATGGTGGCGGGTGAAGACATGACCGAGATGGAATTCGTCATCGCCAAGCGCGCTGGCGACTCTATGGACGGCAAGTTCGAACCCATCACGGACCGCCTGAGCTTGTCCGAGATCGAGGATGGAAGGCTCCCATTGAGGGATGTGAGGCAGTTGAATGGCCAGTTCATGGTCCTCATGGTCAGGGAAGGAGGACCGCAGGGCGAGGCCAATCTGAGGAAGCAAGGCGGCGTTGTCGGCGCCGCTCCAGGCATGAGGGCGTCGTTGTCGGCGATCGCGAGCGTTGCTGCCATCGTTGCGGCCCTGGTCATTCTTTAGAGGACCCTCGGAGAGTTAGAGAGTTTCCTGCTGGACAGTCTGTTGAGTATCGTTGCATTTTCACGGCGTTTGATATCTCCGCGACCGACCGGATTCTCTTGCTGCCTGCGGTGTGGGATGGGGGACGGAGGGGGGCCAAACTGACTGACGCTTGTCCTTGTCTGGTGCATGTGCTTGTAAATCTCTCTCTCATTGAAATCCGGGCAGCGAGCGAGTGGGCGCTTCTAGTCATTCCTTTCTCTCGACGTACGACTTGGTAGCATTCTCTCTAGTCTATACCGTAGATAGCAAGTCCAGCTCTTACGACATTGAAGCTCCGATTTGAGCGCTCGGATATGTGAGACATGGAGAAAACCACAACAACACCAACCATAAACACATACTGAATAGGTATCTGGTACTTGTCCTTAGGGATCCATTGGCGAGGTCCATTAGAGATGATGTGAGACCATTGCGCACTAGCGTTGAGTTCTTCCGCGTAGCACTCTCCATACCGGATGTCGGTAGATGTTCATGAATATATGGAAATATGGTGAGCGAAGTTGAGATGGAAGTGTCGCAACTTGGCAAGACGAGACGGCCAACGAGACGGCTAGAGAGGTTGGCCGAAGGTGTGGCTGTGGTGGCTGAGAATTGGTATTGTGGCTGTGGCTTCGATTTTCCTTCTCGAAGCTCTGGTAGGGCTGGGGCTGGGCGCTCCATATTCTAAGCCTCCCGTCTCCATTTCCAGTCATGACGCGACCAGCACGCCTCCTATTTCAAACTCACTTTTCCCCGTACCACTCCCCAACTCTCTTCGCATCGCCGTCCTCTCACTGTCGCGAAAATGACCCTGCGCACTCACATCTAGCATGCAATCGTTTCGCCAGAGGAGGCTGCTCGCCCAGCTGCCCGGCCGCCATCGCGCCCTCCTCCATGCCTCCTTACCACCGCCGTCATGGTACTACTTCCAGCGCTGCTACGCCGACTCCGCGGCCCCACACGATGATGCAGTTCATCTAGGCCTTTCAGGTACGGTATCAACACGACGTCTGTCGAGTTCCAGCGCGCTAACGGGCAGCAGTTCCGTCCGAAGCACGTTTCAATGAAATAGGAGTCCAACAACTGAGCAGCCACGTCCACCCTCAGATCTTCCCCGGACAAGCCTCAAAACCTCCCCCCGAACTCATCGAATTATCCAAGGACCATCTTCGCCGCCATGACCTGTACGGCAAGAACCAAGACTCCACGCCTCCAGTCGGGTTCGACCTTCCCACCCTTCAGGGGACGACTTTGGACGAGCACTTCCACAAGCTGGGCATGGAATCGGCCGAGCCTTACTTGTCCGACGCAAAGAGATATGCGAGAGCAAACGCGCCACCGCGTCCTCGAAAATGGGTCAAACGAAGCGGATGGACAAAATACAACAGCGATGGGAGCAGCGAAGCGGTAGAATACCCAGACGAGGCCATGCTCACCTTCGACACAGAAGTCATGTGGAAGGAGACGAAATTTGCTTGTATGGCATGCGCCGTCAGTCCTACCCACTGGTACGCTTGGATATCCCCATGGCTTCTGGAAGAGTCGGAGTCGGATCGCCATCTCATTCCCTTGGGACCTCCCGAAAAAGCCAGAATTATCATAGGCCACAACATCGGCTACGACAGGGCGAGGATCGCGGAGGAATACAACGTTGAACAGTCGAATAACTTCTTCCTGGACACGATGAGTCTGCACGTGGCAGTCAATGGCATGTGTTCTCGGCAACGTCCAACGTGGCAAAAGCATAAGAAGGCAAGGGAGGTCAGGGATAAGATCGCGGCAAGTGAAGAGGACGTTGAGCTGAACGCGATGCTCATAGATGAAGAGGAGGAGCTTTGGGTTGGCAGGAGTTCAGTAAACTCTCTGAGAGACGTGGCAAAGTTCCACTGCGGAATCACGATTGACAAAGCTCAGAGGGAATACTTTGGTGAACTGGACCGAGCTGGCGTCAGGGGCAAGTTCGACGAGCTGCTGGATTACTGTGCCGCCGACGTGGATATCACCCACAAGGTGTACAAAAGGGTCTTCCCGAACTTCTTGGAGACCTGTCCGCACCCTGTAAGCTTCGCCGCCTTACGACATCTTTCGTCGGAGATTTTGCCAGTGAACAAGGAATGGGAAACGTATCTTGCCAATGCCGAAGCGACATATCGAAAGCTTTCAGATGCAGTACAGCAAAGATTGTTTGATCTTGCGGAGAGGGCGCTCGCTTTAAAAGACAAACCAGAAGAGTACGAAAAGGATCCTTGGCTGAGTCAGTTGGATTGGTCAGGGCAAGAAATCAGGATGGCAAAAGGGAAAAAGAAGGACGATCCGCCTCGACCAGTTGCGAAGCAAAAGAAGCCCGGGATGCCAAATTGGTACAAAGACCTCTTCGCAACAAGTACCGCGCCAATCAATCTCACCGTCAGAACCCGGATCTCTCCTCTGCTTCTCCGTCTGTCCTGGGATGGTTTCCCCATTGTCTGGTCCGATGTACACGGCTTTGTCTACGCAGTTCCACGAGACGAGGCTTTGGTTTATGTCAGTCGCGGGCTAAATCCCTGCGATATGTCCTCCGAAGAGAATCTCACTTTGAAGGACAACAGGAAGGAGCTATATTTCAAGCTTCCTCACAAAGATGGTCCCCAAGCTCGTTGCGCTACTCCATTGGCGAAGGGTTATCTTGCTTATTTTGAGCAAGGCAAACTCTCCTCCGAATTCACATATGCCAAAGAGGCTTTGGAGATGAACGCTTCATGCTCGTACTGGATCAGTGCCCGTGACAGGATCATGGGCCAAATGGTGGTTTACAATGAAAAGCCAACCACAGTCAAAACTCCTGCTGCACCCGCACCGAAGAAGCGTGGACGGCCCCGGAAAAACCCGACTCCAGTCGTTTCTCGAGACCCTCCGGCCCAAGAAGGCTTTATCCTCCCTCAGATCATTCCAATGGGAACAATTACACGTCGTTCTGTGGAGAATACTTGGTTAACCGCTTCTAATGCAAAACCAAACCGCGTCGGCTCGGAATTGAAGTCCATGATTACAGCTCCTCCGGGCTATGTCTTCGTTGGCGCCGATGTTGATAGCCAGGAACTCTGGATTGCATCCCTGGTGGGTGACGCTCAATTTCAGATCCATGGTGGCAATGCTATTGGCTTCATGACTCTGGAAGGGACAAAGGCCGCGGGCACCGATCTGCACTCAAGAACAGCAAAGATTTTGGGAATCAGTAGGAATGACGCGAAGGTATTCAACTACGGACGCATATATGGCGCCGGCCAACGCTTTGCCACGATGCTCTTGAGGCAGTTCAATGGCTCTCTCAGTGACAATGAGGCTTCCAAAACTTCCGTCAACCTATATACCGAAACCAAAGGCAAGAAAACCACCCGCAAAGTCCTGCGAGACCGCCCCTTTTGGCGTGGAGGAACCGAGTCCTTTGTTTTCAATCGCCTGGAGGACTTTGCAGAAGAAGATCGCCCGCGCACACCCGTGCTCGGTGCTGGTATAACAGAAGCATTGATGCGCCGCTACCTCAGCAAAGGTGGTTTCCTCACTTCCAGAGTTAATTGGGCGATTCAATCGTCAGGCGTGGACTACCTGCATCTGCTGATTGTTGGCATGGAATACCTTACTAAGAGGTACAATCTCGGAGCGAGGTTGGCGATTACAGTCCATGACGAGATCAGGTATCTCGTCAAGGAGGAAGACAAGTACAAAGCTGCCATGGCACTTCAGGTCGCGAACGTCTGGACGAGAGCAATGTTTGCACAGCAAATGGGCGTTCCCGATCTTCCACAGAGTTGTGCCTATTTCAGCGCCGTCGACATCGACAAGGTCCTCCGGAAGGAAGTCGATATGGACGTTGTCACGCCCAGCCACACCACGCCCATCCCGCATGGAGAGAGCATTGATATCGTTCAACTTCTTGCCAAAGGAGACTTCGCTAAACTGGATCCCAACGTGACGCCAAACGTCGAGCTGGACGTTCAAAGATGGGACTACGAGGCGCGAACTCCGGTAATGGAGACCTTTAGGCGGGAATCAGATCTCTCTTACCTCAAAGCTCAAATCACCGCTTCCGACGAAGAGTTGAAAGAAATCATCAGAGAAAGGCGGCTGGGAGCGACGGACGCAGCATTCGACTCTTCTCCCGCATTCTCTAGGCGGACAACTACGTCCTCTGTCAAGGCTGCGAGAAAGCCTCGTGCGTCGCCTTCTTCCCCAACGACTGCCAAACCGAGACCAAAATCGAAACCGAAGCCGAAGAGTCAAAGTGCGTTGGCGAAAGATGCTTTCAAGTGGGGCGAAAGAAGGGAATTCAGACACGAGACGCGGATCCCAGAACTCATGCCCGTTGACGAGTGGAATGGGACGCAGTTTTTCAAGGCGTGGGAGGGGGCCAAGAAGCTCAATGGT
The DNA here is from genome assembly GCA_010015705.1 of Aulographum hederae CBS 113979. Classification (NCBI taxonomy): domain Eukaryota; kingdom Fungi; phylum Ascomycota; class Dothideomycetes; order Aulographales; family Aulographaceae; genus Aulographum; species Aulographum hederae. Next base: position 109,462 of record ML977196.1, read on the forward strand.
TGGGCTAATTTCGACTCGCCTGTCTCGAGTGGCGGAGGGGGTGCTGGCTTTGGGGTTTAGTAGTTGTATTCAAGGGAGAGGGGTCTCATTTTTGAGCTGGACGGTTTTGTATGCGTGTATATATATGTAAGATGTCTTGTGATAACAGGTATGTGTTCCAAGCTAGGGAAGCAAGCAAGCAGCTTTGGAGGCTTGAATTAGGAATAGGAAAGGTCTAACTGTCCCCAAAAAGCATTTTCTCGCGTGTACCTGCGAGGGACATCTCCTGGGGTAGGACAAACCGATCACCTGCTCCACGTGGGTACCCAAACTACCCAGAGTGGGAACTTCCGAAACGCCTGTTGTGGAACCGCAATTCGGGGTTACACCAGTGCCGAATCTGGACCCTCGGACCCACTCTGTTCAAAATGGGCAGGCGCGTTGTGAAGGTTGGAGCTTCGATGGCTAGAACGAGTAGACCAATCAGAGAACTCCGACGTACAGACCTCACCTGATGAATGCAGTCATGCTTGGAAGGCTGTCTAGAACGATGAAATAGCTAGGCAGATAGTAATAGATTTGAATCGAATAAAACTGAAGTGACGGGTTTTCTGATCCCTAAAAGAGGTGTAATGCTATCAGAACGATGCTGAAGAAGTAAGATGTGTAGTGTAAGGAAAAGCCAAAAGAAAAGCCATGTATGCCCGCCTACTCTAATGAAAAATATATGGGAACAGCAGAAGTGAAAGAAATGAAACAATGACCTCCTCTGTTTCAAACATCGTCTAACTACTCCTTCTCCTCTTCGCCATCACGCACCAAAATATCCCTACAGTCCTCCTACTGCCCCTGATTCGAGAAACACTGAAAGCTCGACGTCACATCATTAAACGAGACATTCCTCAAATCCTTCACACCATTATACCCCACCGCAACGCGGTCCTCCTTCTGAACATAATAGTACTTCATGGGCGGATTATACGCATACCAGTTGCAGTTCGCGGTGGACATGAGACGGCAGCTGGTCGCGGGATCGCTCTTGAAAGAGGAGATTTTGCCGACGTAGTTGGCGGAGACCTCGTTGCAAGCCGCCGAGCGCACGTCGACGCTGACGGTCTTGCAGGTGCCCTTGAAGTTGATGTTGGTGCAGTAGGTCACGGTGTTGGCGGCCATGCCGCGGGCTTCGAGGCTGTCGGATGTGGGTGCTCCCGCGGCCAGGCTGGCGAGGCCGGCGATGAGGACGGTTGTCATTTGCATCTTGGTTGTTGTTGTTACGTGGCGTGGGTAAGGCGATGTGTGGTGCAAGAAGAGACTGTTATTTTTGATCAGTGAACTTGGTTAAGGAGCGACAAATTGAGGGTGAATGAACAAATCCAGATTGGCGGCCTCAACTCTGGACTTATGGTCTAGCGACCCACAAAGACTTTGCAAAGGCGCGTCCTGGACGCTGAGCGACAATGCGTTATGAGTAAATGACGAGAGGGAAGCAACAAAGGAATCAGACAGATTGTCATCCAGATGGTAAGCCTGACCGTCAAAAGCACAAAGAAAGGACCTACCACCGGTGTTTAAATTCTTCGAAAATGCCGACGGGTATTGTCCTCTGATCTCGCCAGTCGTACGTGGTTGTGGGTGTGTCGGGCAGTCGGGATCTTGCGAAGCTTCTATTCCCGTCCAAAAAAAGACCTTGTCTCTTCCAACGAGTAGCAAAGGTAAGAAAGCAACCTTGTTGTCCACTTTTCACTGGCAGATGCAAGGACTCGGTATAGAGTGAAGAGAAAAATGATGGAGTAGACAGACGCTTCTCTGCTTGGGGAGGGCGGACAGATGAAACGAGAGTGCAATGCCAAAGGCCAGGCCTGACATGAGACTTACGAGCTTCTATTATTTATGATGTCTCCCAGCGAGCCCCAAGCAATATGGTGACGTTGCTTTGAAGAGATTTGGGTTAGTTACACACGCCATGTAGAGCACAGACAAAGGGGCAGTCCTGTTTGCGGTTGTACAACACTCCCAAGAGAGTCGTTCGATCGAGACACCAGTGATAGTCTAAGAGAAATGGTATAGAAGACCACGGTAAGCTGGACAATGCAGAATGCAACGCAGTGGAAATGAGTCCAGGTGTATCCCCAACAAAATCCGAAAAAGTCGACTCATGGGACCTCCCACTCTATAGCCTGCCAAGTCTCCTCCTCAGATTACGCGTTTTCTTCATCAGCTTCTTGTACTTGTGCTTCTTCATCTTGAGCTTCCTTTGCCGCTTAACGCTAATCACGTACATGTGGCGGCCCTTCTCCAACGTGCGTTCCCTCATGTAAACTTCCCATTTCTCGTGCCGCGCAAACATACGCTCAAGAAAGGGCTGTCGGATATTCCTTTTCTCTGATGGGTCCTCGATGGCGGGCCGCGTGATTGGAGCCCTGACCTCCTCAAACGGCGAGGTTCGCTCAAAGTTGACATCCCATTGACCCTGCGCATCTCTAGTAACGTTCACGTAGACTGTCGCTTTGTAGGATCTATTTGTGCTCTTTTGATGGCGGATCGTCTCTGACAGGGCACGCTTGCTGGATCGCGCAATGGCTCGCAAAGAACGCTGCGATTTGTGGTTGATGGCTTGAGGGGGAGGAGGAGGATTGAAGGGGTACTGCTGGCCGATCCACTGCTCGACAGACTCTGTGGACGTCGGCGCTCCGTCAAGATGCCTGACAGGGTCCGCGTCGAAGTCGGATTCCTCCAAGGCAGGCCATGCCTGATCCTCTTGTGCTTGAGCGGCAGACTCCAGAGCACCCACCGTGTTCCCCAGAGTCGAGATGACCTCGGCTGTCTTGCTGGTTCTCGTCCGACGCTCGAAGATGCTGTTGAAAGATTCCTCAGTCACGGCGGAGGGAATGGAGGAATGCACTGATAGAGGGCGGTGGAGCGAGTAGAAGGAGGATACGGCGACGGCTAGCGACGATGGTCAGTGTGAAGTGGCCTGGATTGATCAATTGGAACGTACCGAGAGGCTTGAGGTGTTCTGTCGAGGGAACGCTGGGCAGATTTGGGTATGCTTGCGACTGGCTTGGGACTGATGCGGGCTTGGATTTCTTGCGGGTCGCACGCAACGTGCTGCTTCCAGGGCCGGATGAAGCCGGTGAGCCGTCTCCTCCATTCAATCCATCCGGAGAGCGAGAGGTCTTGGATGAAGACAGGCGGCGCTGATGCGAGCGGTAGACACAGGGTTTGGCGGCGGTGGATAGCGGAGCGGCTGGAGCGAGAGAGTGCAAGGTCGTCGAGGCATGGCTCGAGCAGGGCGAGCGTATTACCCGTCCCACTGACGACGAGAACATGTCCGGGGAGAAGACAAGACAGCCGTTCGGGAGGAGGATGGGAAGAATTGAGGAGAGGTAGTGGGTGAGAGGAGCGAGCAGTTCCTGCGGTGGTGGAGTGGTGATGGTTGGTCTTGCGTCGGGATCGGAGGCTCGGAGCTTCTTCGGCTCTGGCTTCTGGACGTGGACTCGCGCTTCCCGCCACGTCTCCAGGCCAGGTCCCAGAGTTCACTCGTTGCTCTCGATTGTCAGATCACAGATGTCAACGTGGTGGTCTTTATGCAATTCTCGGAATGAATGTATCAACTTTTATGAGTTCCAAGCGGTATTCGCCGCCTTTGTGGCCATGCGCCGCGACTGCTATGTACAACAATCTCCCCACCTCAGGTAGGCCGCATGCCCGAAGGGACGCCTAGATCCAGATACCGCCAACCATTTGCCTTTCCGAACTCCATAGAAGATGCAATGCGTTGCAGCCTCTCGCTCTAGCTACAACTCCAGGGATATCGTCCACCCAAAAACCTATTACGCCTCGTAGACTACCTTCGTCAATTCGTACAGCAAGAAATGGCGGGGAGCGAGGCCCGGCAAGGCAACGTCCCCCTTTGTCCATGAAGAACGTCCATGAGCGGCATCACAGTATGAGCGCGTTCAGGTTGCGCTGGACAATCATGTCTTGCACCGACGCCATGGTCTTTTTGAGCAGATCCGTATCCGTAGCATTCGTGTAATGCACGTAGACTTCTTTGCTGGGCTGGCGCACGAGGTTCTTGAACTTGTTCGCGAAGAAGGTCTGCGCCGCCTCGATGTCATTGTTCCTTCCGTGGTAGTCGGGGAAGTGCTTCGAGATGGGGCTCATTCCAGACGCTAGCTTCTCGCGGAAGAGGTCGATCTTGTTCAAGAAGAGAATGAGGGCAGAACGCTCAAAATACTTGGAGTTGGAGATGGACTCGAACAGCATCAGTGCCTCGTGCATTTGGTTCTGTCATTTGTCAGTGTCAAATCGCGTAGCTCCCACCGGTGCACTTACGCCATTCCTGTCCTCGACAAGCGCATGGTCGTAGCCGCTGATAGCAACGAGGAAGAGCACCACCTGGACATTGTCGAACACATGAATCCACTTCTTCCGCTCGGATCGCTGGCCACCAACATCGAACATGCGATATGTGAGATTGCCCAGGTCGAAGATGGTCTCGCTTATACCGGTGGTGCGGAGACGAGTGCGGAGAATGTCTTGGTCGGTGGGCAGGTAGTCTTTTCCGAACAGCCTGTCGATGTCGTTGAAGAAGCTGTTATGGTCAGATATCGTTTGACAAAACGATGCGTAGATGATTATTCCAGCGACTTACTAGCTCAAGTTGTCGTGGAGCGCGTATTCGTTGCCCTTCAGGATCGCCAGCTGCACACCCTTGTCGGACCAAAGACTGGTGAAGGCGTTGAAGCAGTCCAAAGGCATAGGCTCATCGGCGCAGATGTCCGGGTCGGAGGCAAGGAGCTCAGCCCACCTCTGCGATATCAAGTCAGGCGCATGGCAGGAGACGTGTGCGACGGTCGGTTTCACTTACGATGTTGTCTTCATCCTCGAACTCGGTGTCTTGCTCGTCCATGGCGGCGAGGATGGTCTGGAAGGCATTGACAAGATTGGCAAAGATGACAACTCGCCATTGCTTTCGCTCGTGCTTCTGGAAGCCGCCGGCGTGGATGACGCGCATCTGCTTCAGGACGGTCGACTTGCCGCTCTCTCCAGCACCTGAGTAGGTCACAGTGTCAGGGCATCCCGACGACGCAGGTGGCTAGGCAGGACGGCGGATTGAACTCACCGAGCAAAAGAAGCTTGACCTCGCGCTCCTGACGCTTCCGCTCCATCCTCAGCATCTTGTCGATTTCTTCATTCCTTCGCGCCATGGGGTCGTCGGTCTTCTTGCCAAAACACATGATGCCTGGTGCCATAGGGACAGAGTGTGGATGGCGAATGCGAGGGTGGATAAGTAAGGGTGCTTGCCAGCAAGTAGCAGCTGCTCTGCATGGATGTTGGATCAGTCTCGGACGGGAATTGGCGCGTGGGTGCTCACATTCAAGACCTCTGTCGAGGAAAAAGGACGGTGCGAGAAGTGGGAGGTGGGTCTAGCGTGAGATTGGGATGGGGATGGGGTAACAGGTAGTAGGCGACAGGAACAATAAAGATGCCGGTCGCAAGCTGGGTAGATAGTATGGAGTCGAGGATGGATGTAGGTGACAAAAGGTCGGGGACCCCGGCCAGGTGGACGAGCGCGCGATCAGGCTATCAAGCAGCGTTCATCTATTGTGCACGCAGCACAATAACGAGCCGATGCGGGCGGCGAAGGAGGGCACAGAGCGTGTAGGGATGAGATGTCGGGGACGGAGCGGATGCGCGTGGCAGAGGAGAGGGTAGGAAAGCCTGGAGAGGAGGTGGTGGTAGAGGAGGAGATGCGCAGGCGCTGCGAGAGGGGATGTGAGGGTGAGGTGGAGTGGAGGGTGGACCGTGAGTGTGGACCGCGAATGTGAGTGAGAGTAGTATGGGTGTGAGGTCGAGGCCAATGACAAGGACGAAATGCTCCAATGGGGGTGTGAAAGCGCAGTTGCACCCAAGCTGGAGGCTGGTGAATGAAGCTGTGTAGGTAGGTAATGTTATCCGGCGCAAAGATTGAAGATGGGCGACGGAATGGAAGAATCAAGATGATGGATGAGCAATTGGCGACGGGCGATGGCCAGTGGGACACTGAACGCTGAGGAGACCACTGGACGGGCAGGGGCGATGCTGCAGGTAGGGTGAAAGGGGAGATGGGGGTGTTGTTGAGGAGTAAGTGGACTCTCAGTCTCTCAGTGGAGTGGAATCAGTGGATGGGATGGCATGGCATGAAAAAGAAGCTCCTCCTCGCTGGTTCTCTACTCTAGTCTGATTCCGAACAACGAACGCAGCCAGAGTCCAGAGTCCAGCGCCGTCTTTCAACAAGCGTGGCCCGCGGGCTTTGAGGCTTGAGAGCCTTTCAACTTTGTGCATCCGGTCTTGGCTCTTTCGGTTCTACTTTGCTCTTTCAACTTGACGCTTTGCTTTGCTTTGCTTCCCTTTGCTTTGCCTTGGCCCTTGGGCCTTTGGCTCGTCTCGCTCCCCGCCACAACCTGCCCAACCCGCCAGACTGGGTCGGCGCAGCGTAGCGTGGCCGCTAGACAGAGCCTTTGAGCCGGACACGCTCCCGAGGACCCTTTGACGCCTGCGCTGGGGCTGGCCGCTGGAAGAGCGAGGCACGGCACGCGAGAATAACAGACTCCTCCAACACCGCCGCAATACTGTAGCTTCACAGCTTCACAAGTCACTCGCTCACAACCACAAATCAAGCATAAACTGGACGAGGCTCAAATAACAGTGGTCATCTCCCATCTCGTTTTCGGACCCGGGCCCGTCCCCGTCCGCGCGGCCCGCAAACCCCACTCCGCCGCTCCCCAAATTTCCTGCCTGAGCGAGCCTTGAGGTGGAGTGGAGGTGTTCCTGAATCCCATTCCCGGCCCCAGCCCTGGCCCCTGAGCCTCCTCCACAGCTGCTTGTGCAGTGTGCAGTGTGCAGTGTGCAGCGTGCTGTCGTAGGAATCGTGAGTGTCGCCTTGCGTATCTTCAGCTCCTTCACCACCTTCTCTAACCTGGCGGTTGCTTTTGTTCGCACTTGACATAACGTTATGGATTCATCTTCTTGGCGCAATGGAAAGGAACCTGCTGGCGTCTTTGTCTTTGCTTTTCTCAATTCGCCTACCGGGCTTTTGCAATTTCAGCTAATAAGTCAGTGGTACGCTACAACAAGCGCGGTCTGGCGCGTGTGAAGCGTGGCTAGTTGGAGTTGCTTTTGGAGGTAGAGTAGAGTCTTGACTCTTGGAGACGTCGCGACTCGCGCGGGAAACTCTCCCTTTTTCGTCTCTATACTCCGTACACGTACCATTACCGGTAGACGGGCGCCTCGCGCAGTAGTCCAGCCTCCTTTGTTGGTTGCAGACTTGCAGTTCTCGATGAAGCCGTGCTGGTCTCTCGCTCTCGATCGACGGCCTCTCGACGGCTCTGGCACTTCGTCTGGAGTCTCCCGAGGTCAGGTCTAGTATTTTGAGAAGCTGAGTTCTACTCAGTCATCAACGGACCCAATAGCTTCGAACTCCGAACTCGACCTCTTCTTTCATCCGCCTCGTGCTTTGGTGATGACTCTGTTATATAAGAGTTATAGCTCAAATCCCTAAAGCCAGCGACACCTTCCGGCGACCCAAATTCTGGTTCGGCTACCTGCACCAGTTCCGTGACAGATTCTGCATCGCTTCCTATGGGACGGAGGGCGTCTTCCCATTCGCTACTGCACAGCTGGCCACGCTGACTACCGAGAACCTCGTGCATCATTGGATTCATTGCATGCCGGTCATGCCCATCCCTTGTCGGTGAGTACAGTCCACTGCAAGGTGCAGAGGATGTTAGGTACCAAGGTATTAGGTACGTGCCAGTAAAACCATCCTGCTTCTGCTTTATTCTATCCTCTCTCTTGGCCTCTCCCCCATGAATTTCAAACAGCTCTTCGATTCCCCATTGTGCTATGGGCTTGACCTTTGTGTACCGTGTCAACTCCGTATGCTCGCTACTCGTATGCTCGCTACTCTGCTAAGCCACAACCTACGAGGTATGGAGCGCTCGCGGGCCGCTGCCGCGAAGGCACTGTTGACGAGGTGAGGTTGGAAGCTCAGACTGTGCCACTCGGTCGGCAGTCTTCGGCCGCGCCTGGACAGTGGGCTACAATAACGTTACCCAGACGGATTTCCCGCCCGTTAGATCAGCAAGCTTTTGACGGCCGAGCCTCGTGGTGAAAATCGTAAGATGCCGATCTCATACTCTTCAGGAGCCCAGCACGCTCTGTGTCGGAGACTGATCACGTGTATGCTTAGTCAGGCATCATGTAATCTGGAGCATATTTACATTCAACAGGGTTGTCAAAATTGACTGTGCAGGGTCCACACCAAATATATATATTTCAATTTTATTGCAGTTATACCACAAAGTTGACTTAATACGCTCTCCTCCCCTTGCTTGAACCTTGAGGCATCGATCTGGCATCTCCCTAATACGTCTACGTATTTGTGCGATAGTGATTTTGTCCCATTCTGCTAGAATATCTGCCTTAAACTGGGCAACAGTTGACCATTTCCTTCCACGTAATCTCTTCTTTAAAATCATCCAACAAGCCTCAATTGGATTGAAATCAGGGCTCTGCGCAGGGTGAATATGAATGAGTAAATCTGCAGCACGTTTGAGGCGAGCAGCAGGGTTATTCTTTGACCTATTTCCGTGACTTGAATCACCACCCTCTTGCCAGCGAAAGCGATGCTTATATCGTGCCTCCAACATCTCAATTTTTATGATATGGAGTGGTAGAATCTTCTCAGTATAAAAGACTTGGGTCATACAGTTTCCCTTTGGAATAGGCTCTTCTCTAGGCTGAGAATCCTTATAGACCTTGACCCGGTCTGCGAACGCTTCTGGAGTTTCGTACATAGTTTTTCGTGGTGGAGGTGGTTTGCGGACCTTCTCTGATGGCTCCTTTGGGTCCTTGTAGAATATGAGAGGACCTTTATGGTCATAAGAGACTCCGGCGGCAACGTGTAAAGTTACGTTTCAACCACTCTCTTTGTGAACGTTGACCTGGCGCTCCTGGCCCTCCATTCGGAGTTCATACTCTGCTGCATTCTGGAGAGTAGCAGACTGAAAATGGGCCTCATCAGTGAACCATGTGAAACCAGGAATCGGCCTTACTGTCGGCCCGAGAGCATCGCTGTGTATAAATACCTCGTAGATAGCCTCCATCAATCTACAAGTCTCTTCTC
>ML977196.1:119292-137927 GCA_010015705.1 Aulographum hederae CBS 113979
TACCTCGTAGATAGCCTCCATCAATCTACAAGTCTCTTCTCCCTCACTAAGGGCTTCCCTGTGGTTAACTAGCTCATCTTCTTTCGCTGTCGCTCCTGTGAATCAGGTTTGATAAACCATATCCACTTCCAAAAGTCTGTAAGAGTCTCTTTTTCGTGTTTTTTTGCCGTATTCGACTCTTTTAGGCTTGTTCGTATCGCTAACTTCGGTAATAAAGGGTTTCTTGAAGCGCTGGGCTCCTATATGAGTGCATTGGAGACGTAAAGTACGCTCTGTTGGCTTTTCTGGTAAGAGTTTGGCTTGTTCTGTCATGGAACTTAAACGGTGCAGATCAGCTTTGTATTGAGCTATGGTAGAATACTAAGCTGAAGAAGAAAAGGCACGGTGTAGCGTGCGCGGTGAGATGCCATAAGGGCACCTCGCTGGTCATGTGATCTGATATCACGTGACCGAATATCACGTGACTTGCTGACTAAGTCGCTGTGAACCGTGACATGTTCCGCGTAGTGTAATTCGTGGACTGGGTCGTCTTGATTTGTTAGGCGCTGTAGGTCTGATGCAGACACCTTCGTCTTCCTGCCTGAGGTAGAACTGGTCTTTCTCGTAGATCTGAGAGCTGCGGCACCTAGGTTCTCCCTTTGTTTGAGCCATAGGCGTGCTGTGGAAGTTGGTATATTGATACCTGGTAAACGCGCGACTGCTCCTACACTTTGCTCTTTTCACTTAGAATCAAATGCGTCAAAGAAACGAGTACGTTTGATAGTATTGTGTTCATGTCTCTTAGGCTTTTTTCTGGCGTTGAGGGTGCCATTATGGTGGAGTATGGAGTCAAAATGTGTTCGTTTTGGAAGAGTGTGGACCGTGCGCAGTCAATTTTGACAACCGTCACAACCCTGTTGATTCCATCTTCGGCTTTTGGCACTCCTAGACAGATACATCACACTTTACGTTACAATATACACATCTTTGCTCTCTCAAAGACCTCACTTTTTCCATTGCGTTATTGCACTCCCAACGTGACCACGCAGTATCCTCGGAGCTTGGCAACTATCACCCCAAACACTCCGACACTCTGTCAGCCAGTTCAATACGTGTCAGCCGCCACATCAGATGCACCCGACAGATGCAACTCCAAAAATGAACACACAACACTAGTGACTATATCCGTATCTCTTGGAGAGTTACGTATCTATACATGGACACTGCCGTCGAAACCACGCATGTCCTGTCGATGGGTGTTGGCCCGCTCCACAAAATATTGTCTTCGTAGGACAAGGTACGGAGTATGGAGTAGAGAATCCATGACCCCCTTCCATGTTTCTGACCCTTGGGCTCTGGGGTAACTTGGGGGTGCCAACAATCCTGGATGTCTTTGAATTTGAGCGGCTGACCAAGACAGTCATCCCGGCTTCCAACACCGGTCAGATGATTCGAAACTGTGGGTAAAAACTGTGGCGTTGTACCTAGACATGGCTGGTATACAGGACCATCCAAGTACTCTAGTAGGTGGGGAAATTTGCCTGTGTTTCTTTCCCTTGCCCTGGCTGTAGTTAAGGCGGGTTCACTCCTACACCACACTTGACCTTCTCTCATAGATTTGTTCCCCTTTTTGACCACTTGGGGTGGCGAAATCGAGCGACTGAATACCATAATGCGCAGATGCTTCCAATTCAGTTAGAATTATTCACACAAGGGGTGTTGTTTACCTTGTTTGTTGACCGGGATTTTTAGCACGATCAATCAGTTACACCCTGGTACCCTAACCACACTTTTCCCTGCTGATTGATCGTCTGCGCGGGTTTGACTATGTCACAATTCTTGTCAAGTCTCATGCCTCACACTCAACTCGTTCAAATTCCCTCTGAACAAGCCAGCATATCCTTCCTGCTAGACCATTTGAAGGATGCTGCTTGCTGTCCACGGTTCTTCTACCGGAGCACATACTTTGAGTCACGTGGAGACCATATGCAAAGCCCCGTTAAATAAAGAATGCAAGACATTCAATATAAAAGAAACAGTTGAGAGTTCTGTAAGCACAACATGTTTGTGCGAAATATTTGTGATTGCATAGCTGCAGGTGTATTTCCAAAGTTGTTAAGGGATAGATACTCCTAAAGTTCTAGTCTTGGAGTTATTACAGCTGTCGAGTTCGAGACGAACATGATGAATGCTCCAAAGATTGTCTTCTTGAATGGATGAGTTGACGCCTTCCTTACTGAACCTGTTGAAGAGCAACTTCAGCCTCTGTGAAATGCCGGGTTCAGGCATATTTATGCAAATCGAATGGACTGGGACACCATGCTACTGGGAGTTCATTACGTAGAAGTCTTGATTTGCCTTCGAAGTTTGTTTATGAGTAATATCAGCATTTGCTAAGTGTCAAGTTCTGGGCTTGTTTGTGCGAAATCAATCAATTGAGACGTCAGTTCATCGGCTTATCAGTCCTTCCTGACCCTCCAACGACAGAAAAGTGAGGGCTACCCAGATATTCTAGACTGCAACAAAAGTAGGTATTTATGTAGTTTTCATGCAGGACTTGATCGAACTCATCCACTCTTTCTTTGAGCAATACCATCACATGTAACAGGTTTATTTTGGATACATTTGTACATTTCCAAACAACCGGAACGTTAGGCATCGGAAGAACAGTTCCTCCAAAACCTCCAATGTCTTCTATGGTAGTTTGGATATCTCGGAATGCAGAGACTTTGCAGGTGGATATTCACACAGTTGGTTCACCATGTGCTCTTGTCAAATACAAGTCGAACCAAGCGAGGCGTCCGTCTGTTGGAATTTCCAGTCCGCCTGGATCTACGACACCCCTTGATGGCTACTTTAGCATCTTGGGTTGCAGAGAGTAGGGATGCCAAAGCCATTACGATAGAATTCGTACAAGCCGGTCTCTCGTAGACTCTCTGGCAACGAACATGACTCAAAAAAGCCAACCGCAGTGTTCAATTTCATTTGTGTAAATCTTACCATCGGAATATTGGGTAAGCGGCAAGTAAATTCTTCCTTGGAGTCTGATGCCTCTTAGCAATGACATGGATGTCCCAGAGTGTAAAGACTGGGGGTGTCCAAGCCATATATGTACGAATCGATTGGGTTGGTCCCTTGTGGTATCTAAGGCAGATGTATACGCCAACGACGTTCTTAGCCGAGTTTGGGTATTCTTCTTCAAATCTAACTTACGAATCTAACCAAGCGGATGTTAAGCTATCAGGAAATCAGTCTTCCATGGGCCTCTGATGGCCTTGAACAACGACTTGTTATCCCAGAGGGTATAGACTGGTGTGTCCAGGCCATGATTGTGCAATTCAATTTAGTTGGTCCCCCGTGGAGTCTTTGGCAGAGAACATACTTCAATAAAGTTCTTTGCTGACCTTGAGTATTATTCTTTAGATCTAACTTACAAATACAACCAAGCGGACGTTAAGCTATCAAAACATCAATACTTCCTGGGCCTTCGGCGCCCTTGAACGACGACTTGAATGTCTCAGACTAGAGAGGCTAGGGGTGTCCAAGCTACATGTGTGCAATGTGCTTCAGATAGTTCTCCGTAGGGCAACTGGAAAGACCACATTTCAACAAAGCCCTTGACCAAGTTTGGGTATCTTTGTACAAATCTAACAATCCGGAACGTCAGGCTATCGAGATGCCAGCCTTCCTAAGCCTCTGATCCTCTTCAATGGCGACTTGGATATCCTAAGCTGCAGAGACTAGCGATATCCAAGCCGCTTATACAGCATTCGATTAATCTGGTCCGCAAAGACTTTGGCAAAGACCGTGCATCGACAAGGTTCTTTGAAGCGTCATTTTTGTTTTGGCAAGTCTATGGGAATTCTCCGCTTTATACCCACGAAAAGAAGCCCTAAAAACATAGCTGAGCAGTGGAGACATCCCCTTAGAGCTGAGCTAAAGGCGTGAGGAGATGAAGAGGTGGAGGGGGGCAAGACAAGAGGGATTGTCCGCTAAACAAGACTCGTGTGGATCTTCCAAGCGCTGCTCAGGAGGCGTTCAGCGCATCAAAATCCAAGGGGTATGCTTGCCAGGAAGCTCGCGATCAGTCCATCCGAGTACAATGGACAGTAGACAGCAGGACGCATAGCCAGGAGGAAAGACTCTGGCAGAGCAATCTGGGCAGAAGACCAGGGCGACGGCACTAGTCCCGATTGGGCGCTCTGCTTCACAGATGTCAACATTGGGAACCAGTTGCAGCTTTAAGGTCGCGTCCCAAGCTCTTCCTCTTCTCTCGCGCAACAACAAACGCAAGCGCACACTCAGCATCCACCAACTCTCGCACACACTCACACAGCATCCAAGATGGAATCTTTGTAAGTAAACACTCTCCTCTTGTCCTCGCACACATCCACACAGCCCCTTTCGATGCATGCCACCACACCCTAGCTTGGTTGACCAAAGCCTTCGGCTCAGCGTCAGGTTTGCGCGCGAAAAGCCGCCATCATCGGCTCTTCCTCGACCGGGCAGCAGCTCAAGCAGGAAGGCGCGACCTGGAGACTGGACGCAGCTTCCTCTCATTGAGCCGGCTTTTGCTCATCTCAAGCTCTGGGGTTTGTGGTCCCCAGCCTACACCTTGTCAGTTTTGTTCACTCAGATTCAGCTTGCTAACTCACTGTTACTTCAGTACCCACAACCTCCAAGCCGACGCTCTCCCCGCCACCGCCGCCGCCACCGCCGACATGCAGGCCGAGCTCATCCAGAGTCTCCAGGCCGAGATTTACCGTCTCCAGGCTGACAATACCCGGCTCCAGACTGAGAATGAGGCGCTCTCCGCAGAAGTGAACAAGACCAAGCAAGAGACGCAGCAGCAAGAGGAGAAGGTGACCAAGAGGGTCGGAGAGATCAAGGATGAGGATGTTCGCCGAGTCTTCGTCCAAGAGAAGCTGGATTCGCAGAACTTCCGTCGCTTGAACAAGATGGCAAAAGAGGCGGCCGAAGGCAAGCACGCCCGCCTAGTGGAGACTCTCCATAGGGAGAAGGCTGACCTCCAAGACCGCGTCCTTGCGATGCAGTCAGACACAAGCAGCGCCCAAGCCACCGTCATCCAGAATCTCCGAAACGATCTCGAACTCGCCTTTGAAGTGAAGGAAGAGTGGGAGCAAGTCGCCTTGGTAAGCAAGCCCAATTCAGAGAGTTTCCGGAGTCACAGTCTGCTAACAAGTGAACAGAGCGTCAACGAAGACTTCAAGTTCATGGAAGACCGCGCCAATGCCCTCGTGCGCGATTTGGTCAACAGCAGGATCTCGCTCACCCAGCTTCGCAAGCACATCAGCATCTACCGCCTTCTCGCCGAGATCGACCACACCAAGTCTTCGGAGGAGGCGAGCCTGGCGCTTGTCAATACCGGTCTCCACAAGGACAACAAGGACCCCCGCTATGGCCTGAAGTACTAGCTTCCTGGTGGGAGAGGCTGGAATCTCAAAAGGATGAGGTAGAACTCGGAAAGCGCTCGCAAGAGATCGATTGTGTCCATACGGAAGAGGTGATGATGGAAAGAGCTATTGCCGTTGTTGAGAGCCATATGGGGGCCAAGGAATGAATGTCTTGTATGATGGATATGGTGGAGAGTCAGGATACCTACTTATGGGCCATTATTGTAGCATATAAACGACGTTGTCGTTCGAACCGTGCAAACTTGGGCATAGCGCCCTGGGCCTCTCTGCCCATTTGTCTATGCTCATGTCAGGTTGTGAGGTGGTTGCCGAGAGAATACCGCTGTGGATGCAAGGATATGTCGGAGACAAGGTCGAAAGCCAAACCTGAAAATTCCGTCTCCTATAATGCAAGGCAATGCCACATGTCAATTGCTGAACGGTATAGCTTTCTCCCAGGAGTCCATGCGTCGGACGACTATTCGCACACTCTAGGTATGTTGCAATGTTAGTCACAGCAGAGCAGAGCATAAGATACTCATCACGCGGATAGTCGAGGAGGTACGTGGTGTGCTATACTGGTTGTGCAGTGGGAGTGGAGGTCGTGGAGGACAGAAGTGTGCGGCTGGACGCTGGGTTTGGACTTGGACCTCAGTGGCTTTGCTTTTCCCCACGCCGAACCCCTTTCGTCGAATCGGAAACGGGCGCGCCAAGCAGGCTTGGAACCTGGGGCAAGGCGCAACAAGACGCAGACTGCGCAGTTGGAACAGGGAAGCGCTCCTGGGGCTGTGGGGGAAGCGGATGCATTTTGGTAAGGACATCATGCAGCATCCAATCGATGCAAGATTCTTGGAACAGGGTCCACCCTTCGTGCCTTCTCGCTCAAGGTTCCCCTTCCCTTCCAGGCTTCCACCCATCTCCCTTCCCCCGGCGCCCGTTGCCCGCTCCGTCCTGCCAGATTTCCGTCTCAAGAGAAACACCAGTCAGTGACCACACCCAGGTAACGCCTCACCGCACTTTCACTCCTGTCCCAGTTCACCCGTTGTTCCTTTTGTCGCCGTTCCTCACCGTCACTCTTGAGCGTAGAGCTTGCTCGTCTCTCATTCTGCTTATTCTCTCTTGTCCTGCTTGTCCTGCGCGGATAGTCCATTATAGCAACGTCTCCATATCTCCTTTGCCCCGGGTCTGAGTTGCGTGATATTTCCCTGCCATCAAAGCATCTACGGAGCGCGTCTGCAGCCCGGTTATCTCCTTCGTACCGTCTACTGCCTGGCCTTCTTGATTCAAATTCCCAGACACGGGTCTCGCTGCCTCGCGTCTCCAGAGTCCACGCGACGTCGTCTCTCCATACGAACCAAGGCCTTCGCAAGTCGCACCCTTCCAATCTCGGAACCATCTCAAGACGACCGTCGCAGTTGCATTTCTGTCTCAACAGCGTCAGCCCCAATAAACAACGAGAGAGACACTTGCGAGGACCAGCAGCAATGTCGCCTCCCTTGCGCCTCTTCGCCCGCTCACGCTCTCTTCCCGCCTCGAGAAACACCTCCACGCGCTCCTTCTCCAACCATACCCACATCGTTCGTACCCACAGCCTTCCGCGCGGCTTCCTCATGGACAGCCCCTCGCCAGCAGTCTCGCACATCAACAGCGCCGTTTGGTCCCTCTACATCGCCAGCGCCGCCGGCATGGCAATGGTATTGAATGCCGCGCCCACTTTGCAGGAGTGGGTCGAGGAGAGTACAAAGGATGGACTCGAGCGGGGACGAAAAAGCCTTGGGGATGCGGGCGAAATATAGGGCAGACCAGATTCGAGAAGAGATGGCTTGCAGCGGTTTGGCATTGGGGCTTGATTGCCTACAATCTACCGAGTTGCCTGAGGGATCATTAATGAGCTATGGAAAACGCGGGTTTAAAGACGTTAGATACGGGAAGTGGAGGCAGGATCTAGATCAGCATATGGCGCATCGGACATCTCATTCCATTTTGGTTTTCCGGATTATTATTTTTTCGCGGCCATAGACGCATCGCATAGTCTCCACTCATATCATGGCATGACATCCTGTCAATTTTCAGGCTTATGTCTGCATACGTTTGGCAATACAGACAAGATGGGAGGCATGGACTTCATACCCGGTGGGCGGAGAGAGTCAATAGACATAGAAGACCGATACACTGTTTACCTTCTGGTTTCATATGTTCCTTGATCCAACGTACTCTTAGTTTGCTTAGGTGAAGAGGCCGCTTGTGACGATGACACTAGTGGTATTCACGTCGGACCTTACCGCGCCTTCTGTCACTCTGATTCTGCTTTCATTGCACTTCTGATGGACATCAACACATGTCTCGAAGATCGACGTATACGAATTACCATGTCTTCCGCTAATTATACCAAAATTGCAGAACGCCCCGATAACGAAGTTCCATTACTATGCTGTATGCCATTTCCACCTTTCTGCGCCACATCAAGTACAATATCCCGTCATTCAATACTCTCTTTCTTCCTCAATTCCGCTACTCACCAGTACAGCGATGCCCACGCCCAAGAATCTGCAGGCTTCCCTCACGGGAACATACCGCCAATACGCCTTGCACTGTATACCTTCACAGCATCTCTCAATGCAGGGTAGCACAACAAGTTCGCCGAGGCAGCTCAGCGCAAATGCCATAATGGCAGTGCGCAGGACCGGGAAGGTGATGGTAAGATTTTTGGTCATGCGGCGTAGCAAACGGGGAGACGTGCAGTACTCGGTGGGAAGCGGAGAATAATAGGCAGGAAGTGATATGAGCAGAGAAGCGAGGGCGAGACAGAGGAAGAAAAGAAAGCTGAGGCAGATGTAGGCACAACATGGGGTGTAGCTGATATTGGGAGGATAACGACGATGGCGAGAGGACTCGAGAGGTGTGGACCCCATGGGTGCTTTAGTGACGGAGCCGCCTGGAGGCGGGTGTTGATGCTCAATGTCAGCGGAGGTGCCGTTTGACTATGGACAGTTGGATCGGTCTTGTTCAGCGTCCTCGAGAGTGTATTCCTGAATTGTGGAGAGGCGGCTCTCATGTTGTCGGTATGTTTTTCGCGGCTTCTGCAGCCTCTGTTGAGAAGACGTTGGTGCTGAGTAGCTGTCCCCGGCAATTGCGGGCTTCCTTTGATCACTCGGGAAATTGAGGTTGTCCATAGAACATATGCGCCTTTCGATCCAGTTGGCGAGACCCATGACCAGAGAGTTAATGGCGGAAGGGGGTTCAAGGCAAATGGTAGAGAAAAAAAGGAACGGAGCAAGCTCTTCAGCCCGGCTGGATGAATCTCGAGCTGCTTTGATACAAGTATTTGGGGAAAACGTCAAGGATGTGGATTTTGAATGGGGCGAACGCAAAGTTTCGAATCATCCTGGAGAGAAGCTTACCTTCTCCGCAATCAGTCAGTCAATCAGTCAAATGCCGTGGGAGCGATTAGGCTCGCTGCTCCTGGTCATCCCTTGGGCGACTTGTCGAAGCACACTGCGCGAGACTGTCGACCGAGCTTGTCCCGCAAAAGGTGTTGTGGGAACCAGTCCTAGTCGAAGAAGAATATGTGGCAGAGATTTTGGCAGCCTTCGTGATTGATAGATGCAGGGGAGAACAAGGCTTGCAAAGGAGAGCGCAGTGGCATCACAGTCGCGGACTGATTGAATGCCACCATGACACAACCTGTTGAGACAACGCCTTACCCTACCACTCAGCAAAGTGTCCCTGTCCTAGTGAGCCTCGGAGGTGGTTCAGGAGCTTCTTCTCTTTCCTTATCTCATGCTAGCTGTTAAGCATTCTAGGGGTGGTTATCGATCATTTGTCCAGCGAATTCTTGCGCCCATCGTGATGAGAAATACGAAAGGCCGTTGTAAAATGCATAGGAGAAGTGCTGATAGACTGAAAGCAAAAGGGGGTGTCTGAATGCTGGAAAAGTGAGTTGCACCAAGTTTCCCTCATTCTGCCAAGTCTACCCGCAAGGTTGGCTCCGCTCCGCTCCGCTCCACCTACACTCTACTGGCCGCTCCGGGCGGATCAATATGCCAAGAGCCCCGAGGGGCCATCACGTGCAGTTTTGGCATGGACAAACTCCGTCATGCTGTAAACACACACCCAGCACCCACATTTCCTCGTTTCGGACAACCCACAGATGTTCCCACCTGCTTTTGTGACTCGGTTACAACCTACAAACGCACCTACATACCCCACTTGAGCAAACTTTCCCCACGCCCTGGCCTTTGGCCTCTCTCTACTCAGAGACCGCAAAATTGACGACCTCAGGCTGAGATCTGCAGCTTTGCCAAAGTCTCACAATGGGTACTTCCCAGTCGACCGTCACTCGCGAGAGCATAGATACTAGCCCCAAATCTCCACTCATCAGCCCAGCCTCGCCGCCGCCAGAATCGCAACAGCAGCCGCACCTCCCAAACCCTGGCCTCGATCCATCTGCTTCTCTCTCCGCGCTCATCAACGAGAATACTCAGCACAGCATCCGCCTCCAAGAAGCCATTCAACGCATCAGGCATGCATCGCATACTGTCTCGGCCGATGATTTCAACAACTTACTTGCCGCTCACTTGAGCCATGTCAACAACCACAAGAACCTCCTCGACATCATGCTCCAGTTTTCGGAGGAGAAAGAAGGGAAAAGAAGTCCTTTGGCGTCAACTGTCTACAAGCTGCGAAGCAATGTTATGGATATGATGGGCACTGCGAGGCAAGTCGCGCACTTTGAAGCCTCCCTTTCCACTGGACGTCCAGTCGCATCCGAGCACGCTGAGCAGGACGAAAAGACAAATAAGCGGGAGTTGTCGCCAGTGTTTGGCGGGCCGGAGATCTTTGGCTGCGATGAAAATCTGCTATCACGTAAGAGGATCAGGTCAAATTGGTTCAATGGCAGCACCATGTCTTGCGAATTTGAAGCTTATCCCCCTACGGTCGGCACAGATGGACCTGCTTCATCCTCTCGATTCATGGATATTTCTGCAGAGGTCGAGGCTCGCCTTGCCAGCAAGCGCACCCGAATGGATGCCGAGCTCCAGGCCCAGCTAGAAGCAAATGCCCGTGCATCTTTGGAGGCAGAGCTGCGATACAAGACATTACACGCGGAGCGGAAGGTATGTGACTCTGGTATAACGTTGAGATTGTGAATTACTGACAAAGTCTCTGAAGAAGCGAGCACAACAAGTACCCCCTGAGGCCACCTTTAACATCACCGGCAAGCGCAAATACCGCAGCCCCCTTCCCAAACTTTGCTCGGAAGCTGGCAACGATCCATTCGAACTCGACCTTGAATCCAGCGACGACCAGTTCCCCCAAACAAGCAACACACGACAGGCTGGTCTGGGAAACGCGCAAGAAGGGTCCAGTATGGGGAACAACACCAAGCGCACGTCAGCTACTTGGTGCCATGGTCATACCACGAGCGACAGCGAATCTGACAGCGGGTCTGACGATGACAACCGAAGCCAGAGGCATTCAAAGAGACGTCGCACCAGCAAAGGCTCCCTTCATCAGGCCAGATTGTCTCGCTCAGTGGGACGCAAGCGTGTTTCTTCAGAAACAGAGAGCAACAACGAGCAAAACAATGGAGAAGCCGTCAAAAAAGCAAAACTCATATTTGACAAATACGACCATGGGCATGGGCACCTGCCGGCTACTGGGAAGAGAGAGGCGGGTGCAGGTCCGGGCCAGAATTCGAGCCCCTCCAGCATGGCGGACACGCTGCTAGAACAAACGGCCAAGAAAGCGAAGCTTCAATCGTGAGCACGCGGGATAGTGGATCGAAGTCGTTCGGAAAATGCAATCGAGCCGAGTTTAGACGGAAGTCGAGGTTCGAAAACCGGAACCGATTCAGGAGCTGGCATATTTCTTTAGTGGACGGGTGCTTTGTGCATTTGTCTCATTCTTTGCTCGGCCGATTATCCCTCCTCAAGACTCGTCGTTAGGACGTCTAACTGGCGTAATAGGGGATTCTATAATTCCTTCTTACTTGCTTTGAGATACCCAGCATAGCATGGCTTTGCGCGCGCGTTAAGGTTCGATAGAAACTAATACCATCTTCTCCTGTCTTCTCAGTAGAGTGCTACCGTAAGCTACGGCACCTACCTACCAAAGTAGTAAGGGTGAGAAGAAGAGACCGGACCTAGTACAGTCCAGAGTCCATGCCAGGGCACATGCATAAGGAAAATTGGGAAAGGACATCATTCGGATGTGGACCATTGTGCACGTGACGGCGTTCAAGCTTCAGCTTGCAATGCTGATCTGGTTGCCTCGAATTACTACTCTTTCGTTACATTCCATGCAGTTCCCAACCAAATTGCCAGGAAATGCTCAAATGATGCAACCCCAGGAATATATCCCGACCTAACGCCCTCTCCGACCGTTTCCTACGGCACTACGGCACCACGAACCTATTACCCACAGCAGACAGTAGCATCTTCTTTGGGCCCTTCGGCTTCACCGCCAATAACGATTTGGGTCGATTCCCAGCTGAAGATGAAGGCTCCGACGAACGCGCCGATGAAGATGCAAATGATGATGTAGCTAGACGATTTGTTAGTCTTGACTCCCCTTTCAACGCGTTTCCAACGTACTCACCCGTTGTAGTACATGGCCAGCAACATGACGATGTATGCCACTGCAAACTGTAACATGTGCAGCAATGCCCGGATAGCCTGTTGCAAGACATTGGGCCTGAAGCGCATCGACTCGATCTTGCCAGCAATCAACGCAGCCGCCTGGCCCGGCGCACAGTTCTTTCCGTCATCACAGTTGGCGTCGGCTTCGGCTTCACTAGAGGATTGGGAGGAGCGGGAGGCAGCTGAGGCAAAGGCGCTGCGTTGCCACGAGCGGTAGAGATAGCGGTCGTATTCCTTGGACAGACGGCGGAGGAATTCGAGGGCCACAACAAGACAGACGACGCCGATGCAGGACCCCGCGAACATGCCCTTCGAGGTGATGTGCCAGGAGCTCGAGAGGAAGCATGTGTCAAGAGTGTACCAGTTCCAGAGCATCTGCTGAGGGTCAGTGCAACGCTCTGACTGATGCAATTGAGCTCAAAGCAGACGTACAGAGATTTTGCAGGCTGCTGCACCGCCCATATCCATTCCGCCGTGGCTCATGGCCATGGTTGAGGTCGCCGTCGCAGCGCTGGCGGCAGCAGTGCCCATATCCATGCCAGACATAGAGGTCATGGTCGCGTGGTCCATGGTGGAGGTGCCCATATCCATGGACATTGATGAAGAGCCCGTATCCATTATGTGCTTGGTGAATGACCGACCGCGGTGTCGCGAGATTTGGGGTCGGTTGAAGGCGAGAGCGAGGTTGCGGTTGAGGCAAAGATTACAGGGATATTGCAGCTGGCGGTATGGGCGGTGATATGAGGCTCAAGCAGTGATTGAAAGTTGCACAGGTTCGGCTCCAGAAACCAGTGCTTGCGAGGGGGGATAGTTCCACCGTTATAGCGCGGGAGGATGATCTCGGCCTGAGGAGGAGAGAGACGTTGGTGGAGGGGGCGTGGAGGCCTTTTTGCCCGTTTTTGGCGAGGTTGCGCAGCGTTCAGGTACGAGGAGTTACTGTTGGTAACGTCCGGCGTCGTTCGCGCTGGTTTGAGCATATTAGAAAGATCGGCAACAGACACCTGCAGCAACTGCACGCAGTGAGGCACGCGAGGGTTGTGCTTGGCCATGCTCTCGGCGCATCCGAGAGGAGCTGCAGTCCCGGGGTCCCCAGTTGAAGGGGTCCGCGGGGTGATGAGGGAGCTGCATTTTGGTGGGCTCAAGTCGGAGGTTTGGACGTTGGAGGTTGGACTGTGAGAGTTGAAGTCTGCCATTTCTCGGCTTGCGGCAACGCTCCATCGTACCTCGCCCGAATTGTGCTCGTCTTCTCCGCAAAATCACTCAACAAACTCAGCGACGTATTGAAGAGAAGGGGTAGGTATCAAGTCATGACACAGATGGAATACGAGATGGACCAAGGAAACTGAGCATACCTACCTCTGGCGTAAAGTTTGCTACCGCCTATACTACTAAACAGGAAGTCAACGATGATTCGAGGAGGTTTGGCAGTCGAAAAGCACAATGCCTTCTCCAGGTGGTTACACATCTCAAGCACCAGAACTGATACCTCAATGGCCGTCTCCATGCTGGTCGAGTTAGTCCTGGGCTCCCGGTAGCTGGACCCCGAGGACCCTAGAGGAACCCTGCGTGGATAGACGACCTGTCAGGGCTATATGAAGCTTAGCAATATATCTGCCCAGGCACGGAAGCGAGTGTGCTCCGGGACGGTGGGGACTGGATGAGAAACGAAAGACAGGTCGCCTTGTCGTGGCGAGAAAGTCACAAGGGGCAAATACGAAGCAATTGGGAGTGACCAAGATTGGAGACGCAGAGTGGGGGGAGTGGGACGTGAAGAATGACCTGAAAGGAACCTCATGCATGTGCAGACTGGAAGAGCGTTGGAGCAACGAGGCTTGAGGGGAGTTATACCTTAGTAAGCAAGTCCCAGTCCGGAGCCCGAGGTCGGCGCAGCAGGCTTGCACGTGACTTGGGACTTTGGAAGGCTGAAGGTTCCGTCGCCGGCCCTCTTTCTTTCCTCTTCAACAACCACACGGCTTCCATCATGTCAACCACCCATCGAGTTTACTTACATCGACTCCAATACACATCCATAACCCTCTGCAAGCCTTGTCCGATTTCAATTCCCCTTGTCTCTGCCTTCTGTCCTCTGTCATCTCAGATCTGCTGCCGCGCGCCTTCAATCCCAACCCCACTAGTCCACGTATTCCTCCCATTTCGCTCGAAAACTTTCACACTTCTTCTTCACTTCTCAAATCGGCACTTATCAAATTTCCAAGTCTCGCACGTCGTATCTCGCAAACTTATGCCTTTCCAATATCTATCTATTTAACAAGAAAAAGAATCTCCTATCCTACTGCCCGGGCCTCACGGACTGAAACTAGGCCAAATCACAGACCCACAGGCCGGTCCAGCGGTCGCATTGGGTTTGCGGATGGGTTGTTCGTGAAGAAACAACCAATCTTGGAATAGTCCCGACTGACCAGGATATCGTGATGACCCACTCCGCTGCCCAAGTAATTGATCGAGGTGATGTCCCCGACGGTGGGGCACTTCCCTCCCAACGCTGCATCGGTCGGGACCTCGCAAAGGAAGTCCATGTAAAAGGCTTCGAATGGCGTGTAGCCTTTGAAATCACGACCGCAAACACCTTCATCGTTGATAGCAGGCGTGATTACTTGGGCCATGGTTCCCGGGAACAGACAATGCCTCAGTTCTTTTCCTCCAGCATCGTGGCCAGTGTACTTTGCGTTGAGAGCAAGACGAGGCAGCCATTCAAGCTCAGGCAAGCCATACTTGGACCGATATTTGTTGATTGTGTCGAGGATGGAAACGCCACCGGAAGAAGGTGGAGAGAGGATAGGATAGCGCTTCTCGAGACTAAAGGGGGACGGAGAGGCCATGGCCATGGCCATACTGGCCATGCCTGCCGCAACAAGAAAGCTGGTGAAATACATCGAAAAAAGTAAGGAATGACTGATGGCCAGATTTGAAGCGGGGCCTGATCCTGTTCCCTATCTATAGTCCTACTTTCGAATGTGGGAGTAATTACCGATTTTGTTTCTTCTCAGCACTAATTAATGCGTGTGTGGATTGTGTCTTTCTGTATGTACGCCACTTGCTTCAGCTTCTTTGTTGCCTTATTTTTGCAAATCTCATCTCCATTGGCCATAATGGATTACCGCTGCGACGGCGTTCTTTCATGTTTTCCACAATTCTTTGTATTCTTGTCCAGAACCTATTCTCGTCTCCTCCACCTATTTGACAACAAGGAATTATGTCAAACCTGACCACAGGGGAAGAGCAGGGCGACGAGTCGAGACTGGAGGCTTGGTCTTATGGGCCAGAGCGCAAACATCTGGAACTGATGGGGCGGGTGCCGAGGTCCCAATTTGGGATGAACGAGTTTTGCCTCTGCCTGATCGGTTGATTGTAGTTGGCAACAGTTCAATCAGCCTGTGGTTGCCGATCAAGGTTACGCGAACGTCTAGACAAACTTGCAGGGAAAGTCTCTGCGTTCGACTCCGCGAGCGTTCTTCGAGTGCTATTATTCTCGTGAGGATAAAACGAGCGGCACGTGCCTGCAGCTCGAGTGCACGAAGTCGTCTTGGATCACATGGTTTTCCCGCATTATCTGGGGTGGACTGAGTAAACTGGCGCATTAAAGAGCGAATTAACCTGCAGGCGCAACTTGCAGCGGACCACCCTTACCCCACGGCTACAGGCATCCGTGAGCAAGTTGTCATGTCTTCACCCTCCACCCACGCTCCAGGGGCATATAGTTATCGCACCATGCTACTCGACCATTCGCCTTTTGTTGCCGAGATGAGTTTTGACCACGAGGAAGAGCTAAGTAAAGCCCAACATCGATATCTTGAGTTCTTGGCCAACTGCAACTCTCAGCCTAGCCTGGTCAACAGCAGCGTGCGCGCACTCCAGGCTTGAGCAGTTTGTACGTACATATAATAGCGGCGCGTCGTGCTGCTTTGAGCGGGCATCTCATCGTTCTCCGCGTCGTCGCCCAAGCAGATCTCGTCCTGCCCCCCTCTGCTGTCTGTTGTTCTTGTCACGTGAACGGGAACCATGATCGACTTCCATCGGAGGATGAGTACAATGGGTGGGCCAGGGGAGAACGTCCCCGAGTGGTTTGCGCAGCTTCCTCTGAGCGACTCACGCTGTCGCAACGACAGCTGCCTTGCCTTCTACGCCACGCACAACGCAAGCCAGGCCCAAATAAGCTGGGCCTCGCAGTTCGAGTACGGATGGTGGACTGCTTGGATATACGCTATTGTCCTGGCTGCGTTTTCTGCGATTTTCATTTACCATCTAGTTATTGATCGCGAAGCGTCGTCCAATGCCCGCGACAAGCCGAGTATACCAGACAAATGCGCCGCGGCCATTAGATGGTTTTCTTACCGACGTATCAGTGGCAGAGTGGGGGATTATCTAGGGCTGCCATCCTACGGTGTCTTACTCTTGGTGGTTCTGGCTCTGGCAGCATCGCTCATTATGTCGTTTGTACAGCATCCCTACTACCGGATGTTCCGCGCCTTTGGCTCGCCGCCTCTAGGAGTTCGTACTGGGCTTATGGCTGCTTCCCTCATTCCTCTCATTGTTGCACTTTCTGGAAAGGTGGGCATTCCTCGCAGCGCCATGAACAAGAAGCGAACACTAACGGGGTGAAGGTCAACATGATTACCATGATGACTGGCATCGGACACGAAAAGCTCAATGCATTTCATCGATGGATCGGCTGGATCATGTTCATTCTGAGTCTCATTCACACCTTTCCCTTCATCCGCCAACAGCTCCACGAAGGCGGCTATCAGAAACTCAGAACCCAGTGGAACACTCCAGGCTCTCTCGAGTATAATGGAACACCGGCAGTAGCGCTTTGCTTCGGGCTCGTCGCGTTTTCTATTCCACCGATTCGCCGATTCGCATATGAATTCTTCGTATACACGCACATTGCCATGGCGATAGTGTTCTTCGCCCTCTGTTTCTGGCATTTCGGCAACCTTGGTGACTCGTGGTACTACCTCTGGGCAACCATTGGTATCTGGTTGGTCCAGCTCCTTGGTCGCGCTTTTTGGAAAACCTCCTCTTTCAAGATCAGCGGTGACTGGTTCGACGGCTACCCGACTACACCGACTGTGTTGAGCGGCAGAATGATGCGTCTCGACGTTTTTGTGCCCTCTGGATGGCGTTGGCATCCGGGTCAACACGTCTTCCTCCGCTTTCCGCAACTAAACATCCTTGAGAATCATCCCTTCACAATTTCCTCCATTGCCAACGGCTCCACGAGGACCGCAGAGGAGAAATCCAGCCGGAGCCAGGCCAGCGTGATGTCATTCTACGTGCGCACTCAGAACGGGTTCACGCGTAAATTGCTTGCAAAGATATCTTCCGAGCCCGATACGAAGCTTTCTACCATTATCGACGGCCCTTACGGAACTGTCGTCCGGCCCATTGAAAGAATATGCGAAGGTGTTGTGCTTGTTGCCGGGGGAGGTGGCATTACGGCTGTGTTACCGTGGTTGCTCCATCTTTCAGAACGCATGAGCGAGCAGGAATGTGGGACGAAAAGGGTAAGACTTCTGTGGATGGTGCGCGATGAGTCGAGCATCGAATGGGTGAGCGAAGAGATGCGGACGGCGTTCGAAAGAGTGCAGCGAGGTATGTTGGAGATTGATGTTTACGTGACCGGTCAGCAAAAGTCAAAGGCGCAGGGAGATATCACAGCGTCTGATGGCGGAGCCAAAGAGATGGGGGCACAGGTAAAGAGTATAAGTGGATATGAAGGTAGTGGGAGCAGCAGCCTTCAGGGCACAGCTTTCATATCGAAGCACTTCGGGGGGCGACCTAGGTTGGCTGACTTGATGCAATCCATAATTGCGTCAGGACGAACTGCTGTTATTGGGTGTGGGCCGGAGAGCATGAAGATTGATCTTAGTAATGCTGTTGCTATAGCTCAGACCAAGGTACTGAGGGGCGAGTCTCGGGAGATATTCCTACACACGGAGACGTTCGACTGGTAACCTCGGATACAATTTCGCTAGCTAGTGGAACACGTTTTTTTGTGGTGTATCTGTTGAGCTGTATTGAAATATTACCAGTGCCGCTTGGGAGCTTGGAGGTAGACGTCGTTGATAAATTATTTAGCTAGGCTAGTATTAGATCGAAGGACAGGAGTGGCCTGAGTAGAGCAGTACGAAGTACCAAGGCCCAAGGTGGACTGAGCGGATGATATCAAGGGGGCCGTGCACGAGAGCTCCAACCTCAAGCAGACTGGGCAACGATAAATTTATCGTCGATAGCGCGATAAATGCCAAGCCATCCCTCAATTTCTGCTTCATCTTCCTCAAATCCTTACCATAATCCCTGTGATGATCTATTCGAAATGTCAACCCGTCAAATTAGAGACTCTAATGTTATTTCCACTCTTGATAGATCTTTTAACACTGCTGAGAGCAGCGCTTGCGATTCTGAATCCAACTGCACATCAAATATCCACCAACATTGTCGCCCAAGAAGACCAGAAGAACCGGAACGAAAAGGCAAGGTTAAGATCTACTATTGCAAGTACTGCGAAACAGGTAGTTCTACATCAACAACCGGACTTCGGAGTCATATCCGCACATGCCACAAGGATGTTGAGGTTGAC
>ML977196.1:138662-141162 GCA_010015705.1 Aulographum hederae CBS 113979
GTCCTTGAGGAATACGGCTCGACACAGAATATTGGGACAATCGTTGGCGATAATGCCGGAACAAACGATACTCTCTATCGCGCGATCTCAATACACCTTTCAGAGGAACATCGGATTGATTGGAACATCTCTCAAAACCGTATTCGCTGCCAGGGACATATTCTCAACCTTGTCGTCCAAGCATATCTCTTCAGCAACACTCAAGAACAAGAAGAAATGGAGATATACGATGAAGAAGAGCTCTTGAATGAGTAACGAGATGAGAAAGAGGTCAAAGAAAGACAGAATAAGATACGAGCTCAGATGGGAGCAATGGGCAAGCTTCATAATCTTGTTATTCATATCCGTGCTTCCGCTAGTCTTTAAAGAAGCTCTGGTATCGTATGTTGAAGGCTATCTTGATGCTGGCACGATCGACAAAAGAGACATACTCAGCCCAGAAGACTGGAATCAGCTCCGCACTATCTCTGATCATCTGGTAATCTTCGAAGGAGCTACGCTGCATTTGCAAGGTGATCGCACAACATTAGAAAGAGTTTCCGAAAGTCTTGAAGCAATTCACGAGTGGCTCCAAGAAGCTTTGGTAAGTTATGTAATGTGTCTAGCTTCTTCTTTCAATACTCATCACATCTAGAAGAAGAGGCTGTCAAAGCCGATTCAAGCTCGTTTGCAACGAGCTTTCCACAAGCTTGAGGATTATCCAAAAAAAGGTGCATGTCTCTTCCTATTATACAGCGGCTCGTCTTCTTTCTCTAACAATTCGTACGACATTCTTCAAAGATAAGGAAGGCCAGTTCAAAAAAGAAGAATCAGAACGGTTTTGGAAAGTGTCGGGAAACCTTTCTATGACATAGAAGTTGATATAGCTAGACACACGCGAATCACTTGACACAAAGCTCGCCGCTGTCGATGGTGGACAGTGGAGCCTCTGTATGTCTTTGGATTCGTGTTGGTTGTCTTGATTCTTCTCCAAAGGAGGGACTATCGAAGTGTATCTACAAAGGACTAGGAGAGTGACGTGGCAAGTGCTGGGTGCTCTCACCAGGATCACCATGTATTCTAATACACGTGACTTGTGGTTGAATAGTTACCGACAGAAAGTTAAGGATCTTTAGAATCAGTTTTCTCGGAAGTCTTCACATCTACCTGTGGTATCGTACGACGTTCAAGAGGAGCTGCGAACTGCAACGTTTACTTCTAAACAGAGAGAAAACCTCAGCCCCTTCCAATTGATACTCCAGAAACATCATGACAATCAGCGACCCCAAAGTCAGGTTGAGTTTGACACCTATTGCGACGAAACGCCTTCGTACGAAGTCAAAGTGTCGCCAATTGAGTGGTGGACATAGGAGACACAAATAAAGAGATGGCCGAGGCTTTCTCTTTCCGCTTTAGATGCTCTGTCAATTCCAGCAATGAGCGATAAACCTGAACGAGTTTTCTCAGGTGCTCGCCGTACGGTTACTTGGGACAGAGCTCAAATTGACCCAGATACTGTTGAAGTAAGAGAGGTATTACAGGACTGGAAAAAAACGGGTATACTTGGAAACTTGTCATATTGCTTAGAGTAATTAGAGAACGATGAAATGAAAACTTTATTGCACGATATCTCGTTCTGGTCCAGTGCCAAGGCCGGGCCACGATAACGGTATTTAATCGCGATAAAATACCGTTATCGTTGCCCAGTCTGACCTCAAGTCCTCAAGCTCTCCCAGCCACTTCAAACCTTATCCCCACTCCCCCAGGCACCAGGCACCAGGCACCGTTGTCGAAGGATAACCGTTTCTTGCTCGCATCTACTCCGTTCACTCCACAGACTGATTTTCTTCGCTGTCCTGCAAACATAACCACTACAACAAGATGATGATATGGGGCGTCTCTCTTGCGACGTGCGCCGTTGTCGCTGCCGCCAGCCTTCAGGAACCTCTGCTCATCCCCCATATTAGCTCTGCTAAGAAACCGCTGGTGAACTCGACGGAATTGCAAGATTCTATCACGGTGGAGAATCTGCTTGCCCGAGCGAAGCACCTCTCCAAAATTGCTGATCTCAGCCAAGATCAATATAACCATCCTACACGGGTTATCGGCAGCAGAGGTTCTATTCATTCTTGTCCTCCTCCTACTGCTTCGCGCTGACTCTTAATAGGGCATCAAGGCACGCTCGAGTACATTATATCAACGCTTGCCGGTCTCGGAGATTTTTATACAACCTCCAATCAGAGTTTCGCGGCCGTTACTGGAAACGTCTTCGAGTCCCGGCTGGTTATAGGCTCCGATGTCCCCAAATCCGCGGCGCCGATGGGTCTCACCCCTCCGACCAAAGACAAGGAGCCTGTCCATGGACCGATTGTTCTCGTCTCCGGCGATGGATGCCACGCTTCTGATTATCCATCCAATGTTACCAAATCCATCGCCTTGATCCGTCGCGGTAACTGCCCCTTTGGTGACAAGTCCGAGCTGGCCGGAAAGGCGGGCGCCATAGCAGCAGTTGTGTACAACA
>ML977196.1:146162-148670 GCA_010015705.1 Aulographum hederae CBS 113979
ACCTCCTACTTTGAGCTGCATTCCCAAACAACTCGACTCGACGAAGAGTACCACATCGAGAGTACACTCGGCCACATACGGGATTCTCACCCTCTATGACGACCTGTTCCAAGGAACATAGACCAAGGTAAACTCGGGAACATCTTCTACAAATTACAACTCGAACACCAGAGGTGCTAGATTTCAAAATTGAGCTATTGCCGCTTCACTCGCCGTTACTGAGGCAATCCCTGTTGGTTTCTTTTCCTCCGCTTATTGATATGCTTAAGTTCAGCGGGTATCCCCATCTGATTCGAGGTCAAAATATTGTTGTCATAGTGACTGACCAAAGTTGAGTACAAATTAACCATACTATAGCTTTAGCTGTCACCAGATGTCTTTGGAGAGTGGCACACCATCTCTCAATACAAGCAAACTTGTAAGGGTTTAATGACGCTCGAACAGACGTGCTTAGCGGCATGCCACTAAGCGCAATGTGCGTTCAAAAATCCGATGATTCACTGAGTGCGATTCGCATTGCTTATCACATTTGGCTGTGTTCTTCATCGTTGCCAGAACCAAGAGATCCGTTGTTGAAAGTTTTAATTATTGATTACGTAACCAGACATCGTTCAAATAGAGTTGTGCGATCCCTCGGCGGACGTTTACCTTCCGCCAAAGCAACAATCTGCAACATCAAGGGTGGAGATTAGGTCTTTCAACCTTCACTCGGTAATGATCCTTCCGCAGGTTCACCTACGGAAACCTTGTTACGACTTGTAGATCCTCTAAATGACCAAGTTTGGATCATTTTCCAGCGCAAAAGAGTCGTTGCCAACCCTCGAGCACCGGTCCAAGAGCCTCACTAAGCCATTCGATCGGTTCTAACGACGGGCGGTGTGTACAAAGAGCAGGGACAAATTCAACGCATGTTGATGACATACGCTTACTAGACATTCCTCGTTGATGAGCGATAATTGCAATGCTCAATCCCCAGCACGACAGGCATTCAGAGATTACCCACAACTCTCGAAGCAGGTTGTAAACTCGGTGAGCCCATCATTGTATCGCGCGTGCGGCCCAGAACATCTAAGGGCATCACTGACCTGTTATTGCCAAAAGCTACCGCTAGCTTCTGATAGAAACATCGCTAAGCAGTTCTTCTAAGAGGCTGACAGACGACAAAAGTCGACCCGCCATTAAGCAAGAAAGGGTCTCGTTCGTTGGCGCAATTGAGCAGACAGATCAGTCCACGAACTAAGAACGGCCATGCACCACCACCCAAATAATCAAGAAAGAGCTATTAGTCTGTCAATCCTACAGTTTGTCTGGACCTGGTGAGTTTCCCCGTGTTGAGTCAAATTAAGCCGCAGGATCCACGCCTGGTGGTGCCCTTCCGTCAATTTCTTTAAGTTTCAGCCTTGCGACCATACTCCCCCCAGAACCCACATACTTTAGTTTCCCACATGGTGCCTGACGAGTCACTGAATAGTACAACGATCGTCCGATCCCAAGTCGGCATGATTTACGGTTGAGACTAGGACGGTATCTGATCGTCTTCGATCCCCCAACTTTCGTTCACTGATTAATGAAAACATCCTTGACAAATGCTTTCGCATTAGTTTGTCCCCAATGGATCCAAGAATTTCACCTCTAGCCACTGAGTACAGATGCCCCCGACTGATCCTATTAATCATTACGGCGTCCGTAGAAACCAACAGAATACGGACGCACGTCCTGTTCCATTATTCCATGCTAATGTATTCGAGCAAACGCCTGCCTTGAACACTCTAATTTTCTCAAAGTAAAATCGTCTGGTTACCCATCCGTCCCAGTAAAGTGACGAAAGTATCCCCAGATGGAAGACCCGGCCGACTGGTACACGCTCATAGAGACATCCCAGCAGCCAAGTCCACGGTACAACTACGAGCTTTATAACTGCAACAACTTTAATATACGCTTTTGGAGCTGGAATTACCGCGGCTGCTGGCACCAGACTTGCCCTCCAATTGTTCCTCGTTATGGGCTTTAGATTGTACTCATTCCAATTGCAAGACCCAAAAGAGCCCCGCATCAGTATTTATTGTCACTACCTCCCCGTGTCGGGATTGGGTAATTTGCGCGCCTGCTGCCTTCCTTGGATGTGCTAGAAAATTGTTAGTAAATGAACTTCAAAAGTCTTTAACATGGTACTTACGTAGCCGTTTCTCAGGCTCCCTCTCCGGGAGTAGAACCCTAATTCCCCGTTACCCGTTGAAACCATGGTAGGCCACTATCCTACCATCGAAAGTTGATGGGGCAGAAATTTGAATGAACCATCGGCGGTGCAAGACCATCCGATTCGTTGAGTTATCATGAATCACCAAAGACCCGAAGGGTTGGTTTTTTATCTAATAAATACAGCCGCTTGCGCGACCTTTCGCATGTATTAGCTCTAGAATTACCACGGATATCCATGTAGTAAGGTACTATCAAATAAACGATAACTGATTTAATGAGCCATTCGCAGTTTCACAGTATAGTTGCTTA
>ML977197.1:0-23654 GCA_010015705.1 Aulographum hederae CBS 113979
CTTCGCAGTTCTCTCGGAACACACATGCCAAGCTCCACCTTTGTTACTAACACGAGAAGCTAATCTAGGCCGAACCCTAATCGGGAAGTACTAGGAAAGCACTGGACAAAGAGAAGACGGAAGAAAGCCGCGGGAAAGCTAGGAAACCCAGAGAGGGGAAACAAGGTACTAGAAGGAGTCCCGAAGGAGAATTGAGGGAACTTCATGTATTCATCTTCATACTAATCTATACTAAAGATTTCATACATTGCGTCCCCTGATCAATCCCGAACCTTCCCCAAGGAAGCTTCTCACACCACGTTACCTAGGCCTAGGAGGTACCTATACGTGGACCTGGTTTACGGCAGTCATCAGTTACCGTAGCGCCATATATGGAAGTTGGAGGGGCACAAGGGGGTCACGGCGGTGCAGCAATATTCTCTGGACACTCCACCTGCAATCAGTTCAACGAGGGAACCTGGAAAGCTTCACTGTACCATTCAGGAGACTATATGTATTCTAGAGGCCTCCAGGAGTAGTTCGGGAGCCTCTCCTCTTTTCAACCATTTAAAAAAAAAAGGCTGATTCTGTTCGTGGGAAAGGGTCAAGTTCGAGATAATGTTTGTTTTCCATCTACTAAATTATCAGCTGGATTCCAACACCCATTATAGTTCTCCCCTCTGATTTTCCTCTCGAAATTCCGGCTTCGTCACTCCGAATCCCCGACCACTCTCAGACGTCATGCGAGCATATTTCTCGCCAAGATCTCTTTTGCCGGTTTCGCTGCGAATTCCATTATCCTAGTCGCATCATTCCTCTGTCGACACGGAAACAAATCGACCTACCCGTCCACTTCAATTTTCATTCTTTTCACTTCCTAATCACGCTTTTCATTTGTTGAACTTTCAAGAGTTGGGGGATGATAACAATGTTTGAGATGCTTACTTACCTGACTTACCTTCTCCAGCTCCTACTCGAACCCAGACTTACCTACCCTGGCTACCAAGACAAGCCCAAATCAGAGCCTGAATCACACTGAATCTTGATTTCCCATCTGCTACTCACCCAGCTCTTAGGCTGCATCGGCGCCATCATCACCATCATGACCCGCAGTCGCACGAAGAACAGCACCAACACCGGCCCCGAGAGCAGTTGCAACTGCACCAACCGAACCGATCTGCACAGCAGCACGAACCCACTGCTCCCTACCCGAGGGAGTCAATCGGAACAACTGCGTACGGCAGATCGGACACCCAGTTTGACCGCTCATCTCAAAAGACCTTTGCAGGCACGAAAGATGGAACGCATGGCCGCACGGTGTGCGGATAGGATTTGTGGGGTTGGTAGAGCGATACGAATGAAGAGCAACGCTGTTGGGTTCCGAGGCCAGCTCCACGCTCACCAAGTCCTCAAGACAGATGGCACAGATGTTCTCATCATCAGAACAAACATCGCTCAAGGTGAGAGCCGTGGGAAGCAGAGAAGGAGAGACGCCACTCAGACGGAGACTGACGAGATTGGCATAGGTGCGGCCGGCGAAGAACTGATCATGGTGTGGGAGCTGGGCGTCGCTGAGCGGCGAGCTGTTGTCGGCCATGTGAATATCAATAGTATGGAACGAGTCTGCGTCGTTCGATGGTTCGTCACTGGAGGGCGAAGTGCGGCCTCGGCTGTGGTAGGGGTTGTTTGCGTCCGACATGCTAGAACGCTGCGAGTGTGTGCGTGTGGGGCGAAAGTTGAAGTGCGAGGAGAATACGAATATATACCTGTGGCCGGCATCATTGTACGTGGAAAAAGTACATTGTTGGGGTCATCGGATTATACATACATCAACACTGTCAGCGGAAGTAGCCCAGAGACCGGAGAGACTTGTATATTTCTCGTTGAAGCCGGAACAATGTTGGCGTGAAAACAGTGCAAAGATGAACATTGTTGCCTGCGACGTCGGTTGTACTGCTTGCCCTGATCATAGCTGGTAGCGTACTAGCTGCTCATGTAGGGAAAGGGCGAGAAAATTGGTGCAAGACTTAAGGCGAAAGAAGACTAACGTTACTGTTGAAAGTGGACACCCAACATCCTCCAACTGTCCTGCTGATCTTTAGACATTCAAAAGCTTGATAATTGAACACGCAGCAAGGGAGAGTACCCAAATGCCCCTCTATTTCGTCAATGCTGAGATTGGCATTATGCCGTATTGGAGATTGTGACTTCCATGGTGGACCGTAGTTCGGCCGCTCGAGTTCGTTCGCTCCCCAGATTCAGCAAACGAATGGATCCCCGAGCCAGTAGAGTCGGATTCAGAAGCGAATTCCTTCTTGTTGTAGGTTGCCCTTTCTTCCTACACCATGGTTATCTTCCGAACAATCTAATCCCCTCGACGCCCTCCATCCCCACCATCTCGCCCTCGCCCTCACTCTCCTCATTCTCAACCTCCCCTAGCCCGCCCTTGCGCCCGAATAACCCCCCAAACAACTCGTCCACCTGTTGATCTCTCCACGCATTCCGATCTTCCGGCGCCATAAAATTCAAAAGCTTCTCATGCACTGTATACCTGACCTTCCTCCCTTTGCTGGCCTTCGTGTCGACTCTCCGCTTTGTACGCGCGTCTCGGGCCGCTTTCCACTGCTCTTGCGGCGCAAAGTCGGCTGCTGCGGAAGTGTCATGACCGGCGGTGGCGAGAAGGTCAGAGAGAAGGAGTGAGTAGAAATCAGCGTCGTCGAATATGCCTTTAGTATTGACGGGTGCAGTGCCATTCTTGGTCATGGATGCTGCTTGTTGGGCTTGGACTGGGGCACAGGAGCGAGGAATGCGAGTGCGCGCAATCAGACGTGAAGAATCTGCAAGTTGGCCAGCGAGGACATCGGTGATGGTCTGTTGAGCTGTTTGGTTGAGTTTGCGTTGCGGACCGACCGTGGCAATGGGACGGGATTTCGAAGACCATTTCTCGAGTGTAGAGGCTCGATATTGCTTCGATGTTGATTCGTGGGCCTGCATTTCCGCCCAAAGTTGCTTTGGAGACGTGTGCGTGCTGAAGTTGGAGCGCTTTCGTTTTTCGCCAGTACGAGCTGAAGAGAGACTGCTCCGGAGAGAGTTTATGTTGTTCCACAGTGATAGGGCTGCCGTTTCAGCGGCTTGGAGAGAGCCAATTGTTTCCTGTTTGAAGTCGTCTTCACCGAGGTTGAGAGTATAGTAGGTATTTGTCGATACCAGAGCCTTTTGTAAGCTGATACGCCCGTTGAGCAGGGACCCGAACGTCTTTCTCTGAGACTTGACTGCTTCTCCTTTGGATGCATCTGCCTTTGCAGCCTGTGATATGGTTGCTGCGACGCTCTTCTGCTCTTCTGCCATCATCTTGCGGAGTTGACCGCGGTCGATGCCGTTTGGTTCGCGAGGCATTTCTTCCTCATCGTCTTTACCTGCATCCGTGTCGTCCGCATTTTCTTCGTGCTGTTCAATATCCCCTTCGTCGTCAGTTGAAAGCCCGCTCCCCAGCCCTTCGACGTCGTCCTCGCTATCATCATCCGGCGCTCCATTTTTGTACCTTTGCGGCCCTTCATCGCTCTCTTCTGAATTGAAACCACTTGTCGCGAATGGATCGTCGTCTTCATCGTCTTCATCGTCTTCAGCACCTATGCGGCTGATATGCGATCCTTCATAGCGGGGACCTAGGGGGACAACGTCGCGTTTTCGCAGCTTGCTCTTTCTATATTTCTGTCAGATATAGAGGATTTGCGGGACACGATGGACGTACCCCACAGTCTCGTAGTGTTCTCGTCCGTTGTGCTCTTTTCCAGAATCAGACTCCGACACCGAGTCTTCTGTGCCATTTGCGCCGAGAATATCTTCAGGGTCGAAGCCTCAAATAACTGTTAGCGAAGTATATAACGACGAACACATCCGCATACTCTTTGGCGCAGAATTTTCCAGCTCAGCAATAGACTCGGCAAGGCTCTTTGTTGTTCGGTTGGAGGGCATTGTGGAGGTTGGTGTTTCTTTGTGGTTGTCGGGGTTAAAATGTTAAAACAAAGACAGCCAATTTTTTTTTTGATACCCCAGACTTGGCGGCAGGAGTGACGCGAGGTTGAGCTGTTACGTGAGCCGTAGGGCTGGGCGGCGTCGGCGGACGGCGGAATAGCGCACGTGACGTACGGTGGAGCTCACCTCCCCCTTTGGACCTCCGCCCGAGCCCCAGAAAGTGACCTCCAACTCCTCCGGAACCCCCATCCCCATTTCGGTCGGCCATCGTCATGATAGGCGTGGATTCCCACATGCCACGGCTTCATTCCTTTGCCCATGAACTGCTCTAGCTTCCGCTTGCTTCCTGCATTAAATCTCGGCCAAGCCCCTGGCCACCTTGCTCCAGCCTGCCAGGTCCCCACGTCCCCCTGTCCTCGTCGTCCTCGTCTGTCACTCATGCGAACATTTGGAATTGACGAGTCTCGTGACTGTTTCGAGTCAAGTGCCCCGGCCAGTCTTTCACAGTCCTCCACTCCTCCAATCCACCTCTATTGTGCTACTGCATAGCACAAGTCCTCGGCCATTGACAAACCTCCTGGAGCCCCATCCATTGCTTGTTCCCGAGTCCCGCAGCTGCAGTCCCATCCTTCCCGTTCCTATGCCTTGATTCAGTATGGTTCTGAATACATTGACCGTGGGCGCCGCGGTGACGCCGACCGTCATTGCGACGAGTATAACTCATGTATGCCTCTTCAATGGGAAGAGCTAACAATGGCTGACCCCATACATAGTATCTCAATCGCAAACCGCTGCACCAGAAGCCTACTGCCCACCTCTCCTATCACGAAGGCCTCAACCTTGTCCGACGGTTCATTATACATTCAGCGTACCATACTGTGGAAGAACTTCAAGCCTTCACCGCTCAATGGGTTCCTGTGCCGCACTGGGTCCGAGTAGACACCATCGAGATCACCCAGGACTACCTCACCCGCGCCGCCAACCACATCTCCGAACAACTGGGACCAGAAGGCGTCGAATTGGTCGGCGGGAAGCATTGGTGGCAATGGCGACGGCAGAAGAGTCCTCTGAAAGCAGAATGGATTGAGATGAGGAAAGACCATGCGGAGAGGAAGAAGACGGGAGACAGGGGCCACCGAGTTATTCTATACATTCATGGCGGAGCATACTACTTTGGGAGCAACGACGAACATCGATACCAGATGCAACGCCATGCGCGGAAACTGAAAGCGAAGCTTTTGACCCCGGAGTACCGACTGGCACCTGAATTCCCATTCCCCTGTGGCCTCCACGACTCACTGGCGGCATACCTCTACTTACTGGAACACCACCATCCCAATGAGATCTTACTGGCTGGTGATTCCGCGGGTGGCGGCATGTGCATGGCTCTGATGCTGGTCCTGCGAGATCAGGGCTTGCCTCTTCCCGCTGGCGGCATGCTCCTCTCCCCTTGGGTGGACTTGACGCATTCCTTCCCAAGCGTGGCAGGAGACGGCGCGTTCGACTACATCCCAAGCAATGGTTTTGTGCATCGGCCTTCTAGAGCTTGGCCACCTCCGAATTCGGATGACTTGGAGAGCTTTGCCGAGGAGGCGAGGAAGGCAGAGCAAGCTCGCAATCACAAAAAGCCGCAAAATCCAGATGAGCCAGAAATGCCCATGATCTCTGTTGCTCCTCCTTCGGGCTCTACAGCACCCCCAGTCATACCAGCATCGCTCTCTGAAACTACCAAACACTATGGCCCGAATTTGACCATCAACATCGATGGGAAGGAAATTGAGATCAAAGACCAAATTCAACTATACGCGGCGAACCACCTTCTCACCTATCCTTTGGTTTCTCCTGTCATGGCAGCATCTCTTGGGGGTTTACCGCCTCTACTCATCCAAACTGGTGGCGGCGAACTCCTCTGCGACGAACAAGTGTATCTCGCCCACAAAGCTGCACATCCAACCAAATACCCTCCGCCAAAGCACGTATACGCGTCTCATCCTGGAAGGGCAGCAGAGATTGAAGCTGAAATGGCAAAATATCCGCCTACAGATGTCCAACTTCAAGTCTGGGATGATCTCTGCCACGTGGCCCATACTCTCTCCTGGACCCGCCCTGCGAAATACATGTATCGATCTGTCGCCCAATTCGGTGCTTGGGCTCTCGCGCGATCCCAAAACCGCGCCATTGACATCCTCGTTGACGACAGCGTCTCCGACATCTCCTCCGGCGGCTCTGATACGGACTCCACTGCCGACGACTCTCCCCTTGACAAAGTTCAAACCGACGCGAATCTCGGCTATCTTCCCTCCTTTGCTCCCATCGCCGCTGGAATGGCTGTCGGTAAGGCAGGAGACCCACTGCCGCCATTCGCAGACCACATGATCCGTCAACGAGTCGATCGACATGGCGATATCCGTCCACTACCGCCGGTGGATGAGCTGCCTGCGATGTTGATGCCGGTTGAGCAAATCGGAATCATCAAGGAAGGACCAGTCAGGAAGTGGCTGGATACGCAGAAGAAATGGAGCAAGCTTTTTGGGAAAGAAAGAGAAAATGTTCAAGCCACGCGTTTGAAAGAAATTAGGGAAGGCTACGTCGGATTTTCAGACCTCAACGGCGGCTTGGAATCACCGCCTCCTACCGCTCTTGCCGGCCGTCGTCGTCTGGGCAAGGAGGAAGTTGGCCCGAAGAAGCCAGGACGCAGCTGGGGTATGAGTATGTGGAGTGGATGGGGCATGTCGCATGACAAGAATACTATCAGGAGAGAGAAAGCGGCGCCGAAGACCCCTGATATCGAATCCGTCGTGCCACGAGAAGCCGAAGCTAGTGCGAGTCCGCGAGAGACATCTCGCGCTGCCACGCCCTCGGAGAAGGGAAGGCCTGGTCTTGCGTCTAGTCCTTCGAGATACCGGTCGGTGACAGATGAGGGCCAAGCCGGAACACCGCTTTCGGGTGCCTCGACTCCCAGCGGCGTACGCAGTGGTCGAAGTAGTCTCGCCGGAGGCGGCGCCGGCGGACATACTCGTGGGAACAGCATGATCTATTCTCTCCCAGAGGAAGAAGGAACCGGGTTGGTGGTTCCAAAGTCGAATTCTTCGTCCACGAGACCGACGTCCGACGGGATTGCATTCCCATTCAAGCTGAAGGTGGGGGATGGGGAGCAAAATGCGGAGGGCAGGAGTCTGAATGCTAGTCTTTTGACGCTGCCTGGGACGCCGGGCTTGGAACAGAACGCAGAGACTGGAGCCTCGGAGGAGACCGGTGAAGAAAAGAACATAAATGGACATGAAAATGGGAACGGGAAAGCAATTGAGCCGACGAGTGAAGCTGATGCAACGAACGGTGAGAAGAGGACGGTGGAGAGGCCGGGTGTCGAGCGTTTTGTGACTGCGCCGGAATTCTAGGAACGATATCGTGACTGGACTTGCAGCAGGAGTAGTTGCTTTTAGTCTCTGATCTGCTGATTGATGTATGTTCTTGTATTATATACCCACCTGTGTTGGAATGCTTGAGTATGAATGGAACAATGATAATGTCTACAAGAAAACCAGAATCAGATCACTCGAAGTTTGGACAACACATTGATTGAAGTGGACTGGTGAGCTCCAGTTTCAACTAACTTGGACGGCTGGAGAAGATAGATTCTGTGGCATCCAGCTGTTCGAATACACACAGAGCCTTGAGGCCATCGCATACACTCGTGTCAATACACTGTAATACACGCTCTCACCTCCTTTGAAGCACACGTTGATATGCCACCTACCAATGCCGTTCCCGCCATCCGAAAAGAAGACCGACCAACCCATCCGCCCACCATTAAAATCCAATCCCACCCGATTTGATCCAAGCCTACTTGAGAACGCCAGAAAACTCCATTCAGTTCACTCAACATCTTCTCGCCATCACCTCAATTTACTCCCAATCCTCCTCGTCGCTCTCCTCGTCGACCTTGCCCACCCTCGTCTTCTCCTCCCGCGGACTGCCAGGCGCTCGACTCGTCGCGCCACTCACCAAATCATAACTTGCATCGCTGTCTGGCTGGGAGAGCTGATCGCCGCTGCGACGGCGACCGGGGATGTCTTTGTCATCCGGCTTGAGTGCTTCTGCTGGCTTGGCTTGGGAGGGCGGGGTGGGAGTGGAGGAGGTCTCGGGAACAGGGGCTTGCAAGGTAGTGGTCGAAGAGCGTGGGTTGGGAGTCGCGGTATGATCGTCTTGGTCAGAGTCGGAATCCTCATCCCATGAGGGTTCATCTGTTGGAAGGGCAGAGGCGCCTACGTTGAGTTGTGTTAGCACATGCCATACTTCGGACTGTCCGAGGGTGGAGGAAGGGTGTGTCCTGACATACCCTTCAGCAATTCCCTCCTCCTCTTCTCCTCCGTCTCGACAACATGTCTTAGGAAGTAATACCGCGCCCAGAAGGTCTTGTACTCGATCCGCTCTGGTACGCATTTCTCCATAGCGCGGCGCAGCTCCTCATACTTCTCCAAATCCTTAGCGATTTCTGCCGTCTTGGCCTCAACATCGAAATCCTTGTTCCACTCCTCCCAGACTGGGCTCTTCGGATCCTTGAGGAAACTATCAAGGCTGGAATGAATAACATGCAGCTGTGCTTCGAAGCGCGTCGTATGAATGACGCGCTTGCCCTCGCTATCCTTGCTCTCAAAGAGCACCTGTCCGCCTTGCGTCTGGCCGCCTGGTGCAGAGGCATCATCAACCGGCGGGGTGATGGTCACAGCATTGCGCAACATGTCCCTAATATTGGAGCCGAAGCGCAAGATGGCTTCGTCGGCGGCATCTTCGACCTTTTCAATCTCGGCGAGCTTTTGCGTGGCAGTGAGTCTGAGAGAGGAGAAGATTGTAGAGGCTTCTTTCGCGATGTCTGCGGTGAGAGATTCGGGCTTGGCTGGGTGTTGGGGTGGAGGAGCGTCTTTGGAGGAGGAAGCATCGTCAGTAGTAGGCTGGGAGAGGGCGCGGGTACGAGTGATCAAGTCGGAGATGCCCTTGGAGGCAGTGGTGCTCGCAGTGTTGTATTCGGCTTGGGCGGTGGAGATGTAGGTCTCGCTCTAGGTACGCTGGAGTTAGGCGGGGGGAGGTGCATTGGGGTGGGTGGTGGGTGGTGTGTACCTGTTTCTTGACAGTTCCCCACAGCCCTCCAAGCTTTGTGCCCCAGGGACTGTTCGAAAAGGCCTTGAATGTTTCTTGGAACTCGGTGTTGAGAGTGCTTTCGCGCTTGGCATCACCCTCTTTCTTCTCGACATCGTCCGGGTACTGCTCCTCTTGGATATGGTCGTAGGCGTCCATGGTGGACACGGGAGGGAGCCTCGTAGCTTGTGGAAAGGGTGGAGCACTGAGTGAAGGTATACTCGACGAGAGTATGCAGGGCGAGGGAGCTGGCTGGGACAGGGACTAGGACTGGGAGTTGGACGCTGGGAGCTGTATGCTGCTTGGAGTTGGAGCTCCCCAGGCGGAGGTTGATACATACGATTGGAACTGGACCGTGCGTGAAGCTGATTGAGTGAGCTCAGTGAGGCCCCGCGCTTCCAGCTGCCCTAAACTCTGGAATCAAGATTCAACCACCAACGGGTGCACCGAGCATTTAGGTACACTTGTGCTCTAGAAGAGCTCGTGGCAGCGCACACGTCTATTCATCATTGTGCGAGGCTGCATTTGCTCTTTGTTCGCGTGTACGCTGGAAAACCACATGCAACTTACACCACAATCCCGTCTCCCCTTTTTTTTATGCTCCTCACAGAGCCTAGGTAGCCATCAGGAAATGATATAGCAAGAGTTAGGCTTCAGCCCATCTTTGCCATCACGACGTACACTCTAACATGTGACCCGCATCCCAACTCTTGCTGTCCCTTGCGCCATGTATGAATCGTCCAGGTCATAAAGGGCACATGGTCCCATCATCTTATCAACGACGAGACGAGGAGAGAAAGCCATGTACTCTCCTCAAACATCACCTCTTCTTCTTTCCGACCACCTTTGTGAAGCCGTCTTCATCCACCTCAGGCTCAACCTTGGCCTTTGGCACGAGCGCTGGCGCATCGTCCATGTCGATATCGCCATCCTCGTCCTCGCCATCTTCACTATCCTCGTCCTCGTCGCTTCCCTCCTCCATGGCTTGAACCGCACTCTGGCCCCCCTTTTCCCTCCTTACCCTATCCCTCTCCTCAAGAGCCCGCACCCGCTCAAATTCCCCTCTTCCAGTCTCTCTCCACAATGCACACAGCTCTCCTGCAAGCTGAGCCTCGCTGTCATCCTCCAATACCACGTAGAATTCGTCTTCCATGACTTGCAGTAGCAGATCCTCAATATAGTCCTTGTCGACGTTGGATCTAGTTTGAAACTCGTCGAGGAGCACGCCGCCCAGCCAGTCGCGCTTGTCTGCCGAGTCACCGCCGCCCCAGTTGTTTTGGACAGCCGTTACCAGAGGCGGCCAGAAGGAGAGGAGGAGGGCAAGGCCTTGTTCGAACTCGTCGGCCATGTCTTCTGCGCGGCAGCATTAGCTAGAGTTTCCTTTCCGATTGCCATAGTCCAAGTTACCTGGCGTAGGCCTGCTTTTGGTGACTGCTGCTGTGGGCGTGGGCCCTGATTGTGCTTGCGACGCCATTTCGAAGATGTGGTGGTGGAGTCGAAAGGTGAGGTTGCTTCCACGAGGTTCAACTTCAAATTTCTGTGGTGACCAAACTTTCGCGAACCCCCGACGTCACCTCCGCAACATGGATTCGTCGAGCTTCAGATCTGCCGCGCCGAGCACCACCACCATGCGAATACCATGAAAACTCGGCTTTTTTCCACTTTGCGATGTCTTCGATCGCATGACAATCCTCTGGTAAACATCACACACTCCAACGGCGACGTGGGTTCCCTTCAGAAATGCTGACCGCCGCGCAAATAGGGACTGCCCCAGAAGAAACCGCCCTCAAAGTTGGACCTCACGCGAGGAATCCCGCAACAGCGCAGCATTCGCCATGTGAAGAAAGTCATTGCCGTCTCCTCCGCAAAAGGCGGAGTGGGAAAGAGCACCATAGCTGGTACTGTCCCATTGCCTCCTCTTTCAACTTTCCTCAACATCTATCTCGGCAATCAAACTCGCAAAAAGGACTCGAATATCCCAACGACAAAACCTCATCATGCCCTTAAACGAACTTGCGCTCTACACAACCCAAAGCTAATCTTTCGCACAGCAAATCTCGCCCTCGCTTTCACCCGCCAGGGCTATCGCACCGGCCTCCTCGACACCGACCTCCATGGACCCTCCATCCCCACCCTCATGAACCTCTCCACCGCCGGTCCACCCCGTACAGATTCAAACGACAATCTCATCCCCATAACCAACTATGGACTATCCACAATGTCCATGGGCTACCTCATCCCCGAGACCTCCCCCGTAGTCTGGCGCGGTTTGATGCTCAATAAAGCGCTGTCACAATTGCTACATCAAGTGTCCTGGGGACCGTCAATGCTAGATTGTCTGGTGATAGATCTACCGCCAGGAACCGGAGATATACCCTTGAGTATCTCCCAGCAAATACGGCTTGACGGTGTTGTTATAGTCACCACTCCGCAACATCTCTCCCTCTCTGATGCCGTGAGAGGCGTTTCCATGTTCCGTGCCTTGCCCGAAGACAAGAGGCCACGCGTCCTGGGTATGGTCCTGAATATGTCCACGTACGTGTGTTCAGGGTGTGGAGAGGCACATCGCGTA
The DNA here is from genome assembly GCA_010015705.1 of Aulographum hederae CBS 113979. Classification (NCBI taxonomy): domain Eukaryota; kingdom Fungi; phylum Ascomycota; class Dothideomycetes; order Aulographales; family Aulographaceae; genus Aulographum; species Aulographum hederae. The sequence goes on from ML977197.1 coordinate 11,663, forward strand.
TTCGGGAGCGAGAAAGTTGTGCGCGAGAAGACAAGAGAATTGGGTCTAGAGGTTTTGGCCGAGGTGCCGCTGCATGGTAGCATCAGTGCGAATGCCGATGAAGGTCGACCGACTGTGGTTGCGGACCCTGGTGGAGCTGAGGCACGGATGTTTTTGGCGCTGGCGGAGAAGGTGGGTGGGATGGTTGGGGTTGGAGAGTAGGGGACCTGTTGTCAGTGGCTCACGAAGCAAATGTAAAAATATATAGGTAGGTAGGTAGTAGGTACAATTGTACCTAGGTAGCTACAGAAACTAAGTATCTCTCAACGACAGGTGAAATCTCGACATTTACTTTGTAGGAATAGATATTCCTTAATAGTTGAGAAGAAGAGAGACTTTTGGAATACTCCCGAAGGCCTCGGGGATATACATGTTTAACTGAATGCTGGAGTTTTCATTCGCAGAGGATTGAACCGTGCGGAGGATTACTGCACACCCTGTGGCAAGGGGAAGCGGCACAAAAGTCAGGAACAAAAAAAAGATCATAATTAGGTACACCTGTTGACGAAATCAAATAGAGTAGAAGGATCTAGGGACGTAAGACCCAAATTGTGGTATTGAATGTCATACATGCATGAGACTTTTACGACCAGCCCGCTGTTCTTGGACAGCTCCTGACTGCTGCTATACAACATGCCCTCCGCCACTCCTCAAATCCATACCTGCTGCTCTTTCATGTTACGAAGCGGCATGCATATCCTTGGTCACGTAATTCTCGGCTCCCCTGTCATTGGTTTCCGGCAGCCCTGCTCGTGTCGTTCCATGCCAACCTCTAACGCCTTCTAGCCTGTGCCACTGATACATTCAAATCGAAATCTCGAATTCAAGAGTCAGTGATCAGCTTGGTAACTTTGCCGATGGCGATGGTTTGGCCCTAAAGTTGCTGTTAGAGTCTACATTCCCAGTATGAATGTCGATTGTAACTTACCTGGTCTCGCAGAGTGAATCGCCCCAGCTGCGGGTAATCTTCAAATCTTTCAATGCAGACACTCCCCGAAGCGCCCGTGATCTGCAACCTCGCAATGATACTCATTCCCTTAGTGGCGAATCCGGGAGGCTTCTTGCTCTTCCTGCCAGTTCCCTTCTCCAGCTTATGAAGCAGAGCGGTAAACGTGACTTCTTCTGTCGCCGAGTGAACGTGCATGACGCAGTTGAAGCCAGCACTGAGGATAGATTTGATGTCCATGAGCACGATTTGCGCTTCAAAAGCGGACACATTGTGGACGGGTCGGCTGGGAGAGCAGAGCACAAAACCCGGCATGATGTCTTCTTCTTCTACGCCTCGAATACGGATGCGCACCTGGTCTCCGCAAGTCGCGGCCTGAATTTCGTCCTCGGTCTCACCGTAGAGTGCAGAGATGGTCACGGATTCCTTGTTCGGCATCATCAAATATGTGTTGCCCTTCTTGAGGACCCCAGCTTCCAGCTTTCCTTCGATCATGGTTCCCATGTCCTTGTATTTGGCGGCGATGGGCATCATAAATGGCGCATTGACCTTGCGATCGAGCGCTTTCATGTTGTCGAGGAATTCCAAAAGTGACGGGCCGTCGTACCATGGGCATACATCCTTTGGAACACGATCCTTGATACCGAGGGTCATTTGGCCAGATAGGGGCATAAAGGCGAGATCGGTAGAGGGGTTATATCCGAGACCTTTGAGGTACTTTGTGAGGGTGGCAGTACATTCCTTGAACCGCTCTTCCGACCATTCCACAGTGGGGTCATCCATCTTGTTGACTGCAATGACCAACTTGTTCACGCCTTGCGTCTTTGCCAGCATAGCGTGCTCACGAGTTTGACCCCCCTTTTCGAAGCCAGTCTCATATTCTCCCTTTCGAGCAGAGATGACGAGAATCCCGACATCTGCTTGAGAAGCTCCAGTAATCATGTTTGGTACGTACGTCTTGTGGCCAGGGGCATCCAGAATGGAATATCGCCGCTTCTCAGTCTCAAAAAACCCTCGACCGACTTCGACGGTCTTACCCTTGGTACGTTCTTCCTTGGTCAGATCGAGAGCCCATGAAAGATACCACGTCTCTGTGCCATTCTCTTTCGCCTCTCGCTTGTATTTGTCCATTGTCCGCTCGTCAACCATGCCAGTGGCATAAAGAATGCTGCCACCCAATGTCGATTTCCCGGCATCAACGTGACCCATGAAAATGACATTAACGTGCTCTTTTCCGTACATCATCGCCAGCGTCTCCTCGTCAACGTCGAGTTCCTGCTCTTTTGTAACCGCATCTGCCTCCTTCTTCGCTGCGATCGCCTCTGCCCTGGAGGGACTGTTTCTGCCAGACGAAGGGGTGGGCGACGATTTGCCGCTCGCCTTGGGAGTTGGTTCTCCAGTCTTCTCGATGGCCTTGGCCGCAGCAACCTTTGTTCCCGCCTCTGGAACCGCCTTGTCTACATTATCTTTTGCAGTGGAAGCGGCTGGCGCGGCTGGTACGCCTATGCTCAAAACTTTTGTCTTTCCAGCAGTCTCCAACTTTGGTGTGTCACCCGTGATGCTCAGGACCTTCGCTTTCGGCGCATCTCCAGTGATTGACAAGACTTTGGCCTTTGGTGCTTGGTTATCGGAGGCTCCAGCAGCAGGCGTCGGTGCAGGGGCAGCAGGCTGCTCTCCTCCTTGCGGTCGCTTTGCGATCACTGGAACTTGGGGTGGTTGCTGCTGCGGCTGATGCTGAGGATAGCCTGGCTGAAAGTTCTGATGCTGGTTGTATCCGTATTGTTGCTGCTGGCCATAGCCATATCCTTGCTGGCCGTACTGATTGTAGCCCTGTTGTTGGCCATATTGAGGATAGCCACCGTAGCCTTGCTGCTGGTACTGGTTGTATTGCGGATACTGGCCAAACTGTTGGTATTGCTGCCCCGGCTGGAAGGACTGGGCGCCCGGTTGGAAAGTGTTGGCCCCCCCTCTGAATCCACCTTGGTTGCCAATATTGAGGTTTTGTGCCTGTCTCGAGAGACCCTCGTCTTGAGCGTCTTGGTCTTCCTCCCACGAGTTGAGGTCGGCCATTGTGAGCTTCTTTGATCTGGATTGTTGTAATGGGAATCGGAGATGCGAGGAGTTCCGTCAGTGGTTGTTGGTGTCGAGGAAAGATGTGTTTTGCGCTGGATGGAGGGAGAGAGCGAAGAGGAAGAAATTATAGCAACGTGGGGCGAGCAGGGCAGTGAGCGTTGTGGCTGGTGGGGTGAGTCAGCCCCGTTGGGCAAAAGTCTTGGCCGCCTCAGTCACGTGGCTGCGCGATCACAGCGATGCTCGCTCTGAGCAACCTACTTCTACTTACTTCACCACACAACCTGACCTACTGTAAACGATAATGACAAGCAGCACGACGGGTTGCACCAAATATCTCGTGCATCAAACTTGATAGTTCTTGACACCTGCTTGATCTATCATCATGGATATTCTTCTTGGAAAGGTAAGGTTGGTTTTCATTACTTGCACAGCGGTCCAAACAAACATACCTATCAAAACAACATTCCAAAGATCGACCATGTCCTACTCACACACCGCTTTGTCGTCTCTTTGCACTGTGTTATTCTAGTGTGCCGTCTCATGTCCAAATTTCTATTGTTAGCACGAACGATAATGAAGAAGCCATTTACTGACGCATTTCTTCCAAAGGTCACCCAACAGGCTATGAACTATGCCATACGGTTCGTATTTCAGTTTTGGATGAATCTGGACTACAGTCACTGACATCTACAGCTCGGGTATCACCATTACTAGCGGCTACGCCATCAAGCAGTGCTCTCGACTGCTCAAGACCGTGAAGGGCAACGAGCGGGACGAGATCCGAACTCTCCAAATGCGGCTGGAAAGCAAGATCAGGATCATTTCTCCAGCCATAGATATGATCGAGCTGATAGCAGCACGCGGGAACACGTCCCTGGAATCTGCAGTAACACTCACCAAAAACCTACGTTGGGATATTCAATCATTGGGTATTCGCCTGTCACGCGCAGCCAACGAGGAAGAACTTCTTCGACGAGGAAGTTCCAAAGCGAAGAGTAGGGTGCTCGCCGAGCAGGAGCTCAAGGCCATCATCGCAGACATCAAGAGACTGCTCGAGCGGATTGAAGATGCGGTACCATTGATCAACCTTGCCATCACCACCTCTGGCGTCAACCTCTCAACGACTCTACCTCATACCGTGTCGCCATCACGCCTCCTCCAAGCGAGTACGTTCCTTACCGCAGGGGACGCTCGATACGCTGCTGCTCCTGGGCAATCCGTCCAAGTCGGTCCCGCCTTCACCGTGTCCATGTACATGCTGTTCTCTGGACATTCCAACCGACCGCATGAAGAAGGCATCCGCGAGACGACATGGAAAGAAGTCATGCACAAGGCCCGTGTAAAGCTTATGCGCGTGCCTCTCGATAACCTACGCAATCTTCCATCGCCGGAAACGCAGCTTTCCTTCTCAACCAATGGTACTTCCGCGGATCGGGAGGTCCATTTTCCAGCAGATGTGCCATCCGAGGGCAAAGCCTTCGAATTTGCATATCAGCTTGTCATGATTGAGGACTTGGACGACGGGCGCGTGCACACTTTTGACGATGAGGACGAGCAGCACCGTGGCCCCTTCGAGGAAGTCGCTGACGCAGGCATTCGAGAGGTTATGCCTATCCATGAAGTTTCCAAGATCTTCTACGCCGATACTGGGAAGATCCTGAACATCGGAACTGAAGGAGAGGTTAACAATCCCATCTTGTTACTAAAAAGAGACGCGAACGCTGTTCCGCCCCGGAGGATGATGAAGGAAGATTTAAACGAACCACAGTGGTATGATGAGCCACCTCCGACTTCTCCTCTAGCATCTCGAGATGGGGCCGATTCGGACCAGGCATATCCTTCTCCCAAACCAGTAGAATCGACGGTTACGCGAACGGATCCGTGGAAACTCCCACCCAACCTTGATCCTGAATGGATTGCCTTCGAAGTCTTCGTCCCAGAAATCGACTCTGATGACGAAGACGAAAGTGACCCAGCAGTATCCTCTCCACCCGCACAAGCATCTCGGTCCCAATCCATGGATCCGTCTGTAGCATCCGAACTCGCCAACTTCCACATTGACAATTCACCTCCTCCTGGCTCCCCATCTCCTAACCCCGGCTGGAAAAAGGTCCTGGATCCTCAAAGCATGAACGTCCCGTTGCCACCCACGACGCTTCCCCACTTGACGTCCTCCCTCTCCCTCCTCGAAATCCTCATTCGCCTCACCGCCCTCCAGCAATTCCAGCAGCAATCTCATCTCTCCATCACAGACGAGCTCCTCAACTTTTTCCTGTCCGAAGCAGGCACTCATGGAGCCGCCGGCGATGCATCAGCCCGCCAACGTGTGAGGCAAGAGGCGAGAATGCATATTGGGTTTGATCCGTACGATGAGAGTCCGATCAAAATGAGGGGAGAAGAGTATCAGCGTCAGGCTGGCGCAGGATTTGAAGAAGACCTGGGCTGGGAAGAGGGCAGTCGAGCGGGCACGCCGAGGTCTGCGAGAGGGAGTGTGGGTTTGGGTGTGCGAGAATACTCGCATGGCTCGGCGATGGCGCCTCGGTCGCCAAGTCCGTATGTGCGACCGTCGATTGAAAATGTGTCGCCGAGCGAGGCCGAAAGAGAAGAGATGAGAAGTCCAATGTGGGATGTCGCATCGCCCAGTCCGCTTTTAAGGAAGAGCTTCAAGGCGAAGACTACGACAACGAATGTCTCTGTGGAGGCAGTTATGAGAGCGAGAGACGTGAGGAGGAAAGAAGAAGCAGGATTGCAAGATTCGGGAGTTGGGACTAGTCCAGCTGAGACGTGACACATATGCTTGTCCGGATATGGATTCAGAAGTGGAGAAAGAGAATCAGGAAGTAGATTGAGCTGAGATGGGAGACATGAATGGGAGCATTGTCGGCGTTTCGCTCTATACCCGTTTGTTGGAATCAGTAATAGACCTTGCGAAGTGCATCAAACGACGAAGCTTAATCTTTGCCCATTTGCAAAAGCAGTGCTTCGCAAAGAAATAGAACTTCCCAATGAGAACAAACGGATTGAAAACGAGAATGCAACAAAGAAGAAGAATGCAGCCGCGTCCATCCTTACACACGCAGTGCTCCACTTCCCTCAAACAACCAGAAGCTCAGAAACCAACACCATCTTCCTAATCTGAAGCTAGACATAAGGCGCATTGGCTCTCTCCCGCTCCCGTCTCTCCCTCCGTGCCCGCTCCTCCTCCTTTTGCCGTTTAATGATGTTCCGGCGCAAATATCGCGGTTGCACTGGCATCATTTCGATCTCTTGGGGCGGGATACCGCCGTGCAGGGCTTCGTTGACCTCGTTGTTGCTGAGCTTCCAGCAGCTCCAGAAGTGGAAGAAGTTTTCACAATGCTCGAGGATGTGGCCATTGGTTTCGGGGTATTGGTGGTAGATGATCTGGAGGAGGAGATGGACGTTAGTAGTGAAGGATGTATGTTTCGATACTGGCCTCTTTTGGGGTTGACTCGTAGAAATATAATCGCCTTTTCCTCGGTGCAAAAGGGCTGAAATGAGGAGCGGCTTACCATTACAGTGGACAGAATCAACGCCATATACATGAAGAACCACCACTTCCCTGCCCAATTAATGGCAAGCTGCATCGCATGTTCCTGCAGCATGTAACCGCCGATTCCTGCAAAGCTCGCGATGCTGAGTGCAGTGGCGCGTAGCGGCAGCGGGAAGAACTCGGTGCCGCAAACCCAGCGGAGGGTGCTGTAGCCGAGAGCGAAGCCGATATCGTACAGGAAGATGAAGATTATGGCGACGAAACGCGGGCCATGAGTATGGGGGTGGCGCCCGGATGAGTCCGCCGAAGGGAGACTGCCGAGGACCTGATGTTGGTGTTAGTTTGTGACGAGGTGGGGTGGTGGTGTTGCAAACAGCCCCTTTATTTGACTGTATAAAGGAGCTTCGGGACGATATGTGCTGCTAGAGCAGCTCCTTGACGCGACGAAGAAGAAAGTGTCCACGCATGGAGGATGACCTTACCGCGAGACAGACAACCATGATAGCCATGCCCATAAACAAAGTCCTCTTTCGTCCAACCCGATCCATAAACCATCCAGCGATCCAGGTGAAGAGAATCTTCACCAGCGATTCAACGGCAGCCGATCCTTTGGCAAGACTAGGGCGCAGACCTAGTCCCACTGCCTCTTTCTCTGCCCACTGCGACACCGCTGAAGCGCCACAAAGCTCCGCCATGAAGAACAGCAATGCCACTTTCCACATCATCTGGATGAACTTTGGCTTTATGAAAATCTGCAAGTTGAGATCCAGCCAGCCAGAGTCGTAGTTGAGGGCGGCGTCCATCTTGCGGACGGCGTAGACTTTGTCGACGAAGAAGATGTCCTCGATCTCCTCAGTCGCATCCGCACCCGATACGAGGCCTTCGCGATAATGTTCCATGGCTTCTTCTGCGCGGTCTTCCAATCGTGGATTACGGAAGATGAGGTTTCGTGGGCTGTGAGATATGTTAATCGACTACTTTCTTCATGTTAGACTAGTGCTAGCGATGGACAGAGTCCGTCGTTGATGACCGGAGAAACCAGACGATACAAAGAATGCCACTTCCCCGTTCTCTGCCAGATCAGGATAAGGAAGGACAGGTTCGCTAGTGGAGCGGCCTTCACTCGGTCTATGCAAAGAATTCGCGGAAAAGAGCAAACTCAAGAAAGAAGAGACTTACCCTTCCTTGATATATAGCATCATGACACAGAAAATCGCCATTGGTAGAAGCTGGACGCCGAGAAGGAGTCGCCAGCCGTTGTGTTTTATCCAGGGATCAGTGGAGGCAGTTGTAGCGAGAGTAGCCCTACGCCAGTCAGAAAAGGTCAGTCCGATGAGAGACTTGGTGACGTCTTACCAGAGAGCGGCTGAAACTCCGACCATGATGGCAGTCTGGTGCTTGGAGATGTACCGCCCGCGCTCATATTTCCATGCTATTTCGCTGAAAGAAAAGTTAGACTCTACCGCACATGGTTCGATACAATGTCATACCAGAGAAAGATCGGCACCCCAATGTGGACAGACCAGAGGCCCGCCCCAGCAAACAGCCTCCCACAAACCGTCATAGGAAGGGCGGCATCCTTCTTCATCCCGACTTGGAGTCCAACGCCCAGAATGCCAATGAGCATTTGCCAGATGAGAGCCTCTCTGTACCCAATACATCTCTGGAGAAAGGGCCCGTGATAAGAACCAAAAGCGCAAGCGCCGATGTAGAAGACCGCGGCAATCACCTTCATGACACCTGGGCCCCTTCCGTGGAAGTATTTGGTGTAGCCGGGGTTGTTGTCGACGAAAGGGAGCATGACGACGTTGTAGCTGTGAAGAGGAGTCAATAAAAAACGATCGAGACTGAAGGACACGGATGATCATGGAGATATGTTGGTGAGACTGGTTGTTGAGAGTTACCCCCAGAGAAATGAACCGATGCAGAGGATGCTGCTGGCGAAGCGTTGGTTTGCACGTCCGGTGGGAGCCATGGCGGAGGCTTCAGTGAGTGGAAAGGTTGAAAGTAAAAAGTGATGGTATAAGAGATCAAATTATGCTAGCGATGAGTACCTAGGCTCTGCTCGACATCAAGAAGATGAAAGATGTAGTCGATGTACAGCGAGTGGAGAACAGAACGTAGACGAGATGTTGACAATGTCGGATGGGGGTAAAAACATGGGATGCGAGAGGCGGACATTTGTTGACATGGTGGAGTTGATGATGAGAAGGAGCAATTTCGTCAGCGTTTAAGTTGGTAAGTGCTAGTTGGATATGATGGAAGCGGCCACTTCCATCCATCGTACCTAGTCAGGTAGGCCCGGAACAAAAACAAAACAGGAGGGTTATAAGGTATCCTGCCGTGATATCGCGACCTGAGGTAAAGTCCAAACAGTGAGAATGATGGCGGCTGGAACGTATAGGGATGGCCTCCGTAGGTTAGGTACCTATATTGTTGCGCTACTTGGTTCAGGTTGTTGCTCTTCAATTGCATCTGCCTGCTATTCTCCTTCCACTCTCTTCCCCCTCATGACCCAACTCCAACATGCCGCTCCAATAGCAACAACAACCAGATAGCACCACCATCCCAGCCCGATCATCCCTTCCCTGACCCCTACCGCGAAAACCCATCCCCCGACGGCCGGCCCCACTGCTCTCGCGAGACTTGACAACATGTTTCCTGCTCCGTGCACACTACCAAGCACTCTCTTTTCAGGCGCTGCCTCTGTGAGTAAAATCACCGTCGACGGTATTGCCAGCGTGCGTGCCATGACTTGCGTCCAGATCACTGATCCTATCACCGCCCATCTCCCGCCACCCGAGGCGGGGAGGAGCGAGAGGAAGGGCGTAGAGAAATAAGCTAACGGAAAGAGCACACAGGCGAGACGCAAGATGTTGAGCGTGCCGATGCGGCGTTGGAGACGCGGATAAATGAAGAGCTGAAGGAGGATGCCTAGTATGCCGAGGGCAGCGAGCTGAATGCCTATTGTGGGGGAAGGCAGACCAAGACCACCTGTGAAAGCAAGAGGTGAGCGTGGAGTGTGGTTGGACGTGGGAGATCGGGGCGTCGAGAGGTAGACGGGGAGGATGTGCATGTATGCGCTGTTATGGAGAGGGAGGAGGCCGAATGATACCATTGTTGTAAGAACGTCTTTCGTGAAGATCGATTTGAGAGGCGGCAAGGACTGTGGCGGTTGAACGGGTAGAGGAGGGAGCGGCTTTTGCTCCAAAATGGTGCCTAGGGGCTGTGAGTCCAGGTCGTCGAGTTGAAGTGCAGTGTACCCTGCGGATGCTTGATCACGCCGAAGGATAACGCGTTGAAAACTGTGATAAATGGAGCGGCCTATTGCAAGGCCAATGTCTGGTGTGTCTTCTTTCCCAGGCAGGGTTTCTCTGAGACCAAAGACTGCAAGGCTGAGGGCGAGGAAAAGTAACCCTGCGTTCAACATCGCAGGCAAGGCATACGGATAGAGCAGTGTCCATGCAACGCCTTTTGGATCGCCAGTGATGTTAAAGAGCCCCTCGGGTCCAAATAACCACGGAAGGTTAGTGACAGGATCAGCTAGACAGCCACCCAGAGCCAGACCCGCAACCATGCCCGAATTGAAGACGAGCGGCAGCAGAAGAAACGCGCGAGTCTGGTACTTCCTCTCCTTGACAATCTCCGCTGTCATTGTCCTCATAACACCAACGTTTCCATTCGCTAGCCCTGCCAATATTCGCCAGAACAATAACGCGCCGAAGCTCTTCGAAAAGCCGAAAGCAAGGTTCGATATCATGGACACTAACAAACCGAACAGTATGATGAATTTTCTACCGCGTGCGTCGGAAAGGCGGCCCCATAGCATGCTTGTTGCGAACTGGGCGAGGGGAAATGCGGCGACCAGAAAACCCGACATGGTGGAGATTTTAGAAGCAGCTTCTTCGGTCAAGGGGTCAGAGGACGGGGAGACGATAGATTTCATGAGGTAGTATATGTACGGGAGGAGGCAAGTGTTGGAAAGAGGCTCGGAAAGGCGGCAGAGGGCGAGGATGAAGAGCTGTTTTTTGTTGGGGAGGGACATCCAGGAAACGGTCTCGGGTTGCTTCGAGAGAGGTTTAGGAGCGCCATTGAGGGGCGTTGCGGAGGAGGTTGCTGTTGTCGTTGCTGCCATGTCTGTTAGTATTTTTTGGGCAGATCGAACTTCAGTGTAGGTAAGAGGGCAAGTCTTACACTGCACCGATCTCTTTCGAGCATGGCCACGGTCCATGGTGGATGGTACAATATGGATGAGACGAGGGGTTCAAGGCGAGTTTATGCGTGGCGATTGGGGTTCGCGATATATGTACAGGAGTATACAACAGTCTAGACCGTCTGAGGTTCGCAGTGCTTTAATGGACAAAAGAGACAGGTAAGACAAGTACTACTGTGGATCGAATTGTCTTAGGATGAATTGGGAATACCGGGAGAAAATAGGAACTACAGTGAGCACAAGATTATGTAGGAAGGAGAGAGGAGAAATGAATATTATTATTAAGAATTCATTATGTGCAAAGAAATGAAGGCGATGCTGGAAAGCTTGGAGGAGAGATGAGGCGACGAGAAACTGCGGAAGATGGAGATGGAGATGGAGATTATGGACAAAATAGGGGTTGGATGGCAGACCGCACATATGCACGCGCCATCTAACGCGTCAAGGGGCTGAATTAAGCTCTTTTGATCGATCTCGCGTAAAGGCTTGGTTGACTTAGGGCTGATGTGCTGGCGCGATGACCCAAAAAAGCGACTGCCTGCTGACATGTTATGGATGCACCTACCTACAGAGAGTGTGTGTGCTGAAACATCAGACAACAGCTCAGGGCTGAATAAAATTTTACCTTTCCCACAAACAAAACTGACTATTTCAATCGCTGAACTGAGGGAAGAATCTCGAAATACCCCTGAAGGCTTCTAGGATAACGTTGAATATATTTTCCTAGAGTAAAGGTAGAGCTTTCCCTCGTTGAACAGATTGGGCTGTTCGGAGAGTCACAACACTCCCGTCACTATGCACCGAATATATCTCTAGAGCCACCTCGAACTCACGTTCCGAGAACTTCCAACGTTGAGGTTGGGTTGGTGATTGAGAGATTGCCTAACTTAGTAGGGGAAGTCGAGAAGTCGAGAACTTTAATTAGTGAGCATTATGTTCCCTCTGGCTGTTATATCCATTTATGGAGAGGCAGATACTCCTTATCTAGGAAAAACCGTCGAGAATGGGCCATCTAAGAACGAGTCTTTGTATAGATTTAGGGTCTCACTATTCGCACACCACAATCGCACTATTCGCACACCACATTCCGACTATTCGCACACCACAGTCACGTGACTGTCACGTGACCGGGGGAGGAAGTACGTAGTTGTCTTTCGAGGGCATATCTCTGTCCAATCTCACACCAAATTTGTATGGCAATTTGGACACA
>ML977197.1:25939-102505 GCA_010015705.1 Aulographum hederae CBS 113979
ATGGAGAGGATGGAGAGGATGGAGAGGGAGAGGATGGAGTCGAAAGAGGCCTATTCTCAACACCATACGAAGCAACACCATACGATGATATGGATGAGTTTGAGGATATCAATGTGCTCCTCAAGGCCAAGAGGCAGCGGATACTCAACAACCTCCAAGAGATCGATCTCTCTACTCCAGAAAGGATTACCAAGACCACCGCGAAGACCACCGCCAAGAACACCAAGACTCCCGCAAAGAGCCTCACGAAGAGCTCCACCAAGAGCTCCACTAAGACCACGCCGCGAGCTCCCACAACCGCCACTAAGCGCGCGAAACAAACCTCAAAGGCCATCACCAAAAGCACGCCTGTCGCCGCGATCTCGAGCTCGTTGTCACCAACCTCTACACCACTAGAGCCTCCAGTGGAGCCTCTACAGCGACTATCAACACCACCTATCCCTGTAACAACTACCCGCAAGCGGCAGGCATCGCGCCTTCTCGAGAGGACTCCAAAGCGTCCTCCCGGTAAGGCGTCAACACGAGGTGGACGAGGTGGACGAGGCAGAGGCGCGATCAACACCAAGGATTGAGATGAATATAACACCAAGGGTCGAGGCAGGCATGGAGGATTACGCCGGGCAAAGAGCTTCAAACGAGCTCGTTGAGAAGTGGCCAGAGGTGCTCCATCTGCAAGTTGCTGTTGGAGCTCGTAGATAGAGCGCGCAGATGGAGCTTGCTCAGAAGCTCGCAGATAGAGCGCGCAGATGGAGCTCCTAATTACCAGTTGCCAGAAGCTAGCTGATGACTAATCAATGGAATTGCGAAAATATGCTACTGTCTATGTCAACCATGCTTGTGTCCAAATTGCCATACAAATTTGGTGTGAGATTGGACAGAGATTTGCCCTCGAAAGACAACTACGTACTTCCTCCCCCGGTCACGTGACAGTCACGTGACTGTGGTGTGCGAATAGTCGGAATGTGGTGTGCGAATAGTGCGATTGTGGTGTGCGAATAGTGAGACCCTAGATTTATGGAGTGCGGGCTTTGTCTACGAGCACGCTACTAAAACTACCGTTTGGCGGTCTAAGTCATCGCATATTGTGGCGTCTAAATCCAGATGATTAGCTTTCACGAACTAGAAAATCTATGTAATCGCATTGTAGCAGCTTTGGTACCCGAAATAAACACTCATATAAGTCCTATCCGTAGCATGAGAGTGTACTCATCGAACCTTTTCCCCTCACTTATTGCGGTGCTCCACTATTGATACTTCCATAAGGCAGAGACTCATAATCTCCATTGCAAGCATAGTCATACCGACTTGCCTCCCACGCACCGGCTGTGGCATCTAAAAATGCTCCAATCTCACACCATCCGTCGCGCCTAAGGCCGCACTCGGAATAGCTCACCCCCAACGGGATCGTCCGCTGGTTCAGCTTAAAGTGAACATATGTTGTCGGCTCACCAGCATCGGCATATGGGCTACTGTCCGGTCCCAGCGCGCCACGATTGACGACGACGGGCCGTGGTGCTTCGATAATTTCGATGTCCAGACGTGCTGCGAAGGGTTCCATGTGCGAGACGATGAGGCTGCGGTGTGGAGTATATGTTGTATCTGGCATGAATGGCTGGAATTGCGTGAGCCCAAAGGCGGTGAGGATGGACATGATATTCGTATCGTGTGAAAAGTCGAAATTGAGGGCTTGATCGAGGGGAAAGGTACTGGGCATGCTGTCTAGGGTTACGTTCACAGAGCCACGGGCCGTGGTGAGGTACTCGTGGGTCAATCTTGCGCGAAGCTCCTCGACCCAGCCGATGCCGACAGCACGGCCGGTAGGCGATTGAAAGGCATTGTTCCCAGCGAAGTTGATGTCGACCGAGTATTCATATCCTTGCCATTCTTCGAATGTGAAGAGGTCACAGAAGGAGGAGTAGCCGAGGGCAACGGTCTCGTACGCGCAGAGCGACTGGAAGTTGTAGACATCGGTGATGTTGATGGCATCTGGTGGGTCTATCATGCCTTGAAGGCGCTCAAGGGCATCGGCAAGATAGACGGATGCCCACTTCTTTGTGGCATTGGTGCCGCCTGTGGAGACGGGTAAATTGGAGTTGTTGCAAGCAAAGTAACCAGCAAGCGAGTTGTTGAAGTTTGGTTCTTCGATTATGACCTCGAGAGTCGCGTTGTCTGGCCAGCGGAGACCGAAAAACCCCGCAAGGAAATACTCAGCCGACTGAATCATGCGGTCTTGGGTTGTGGAGCGAGCTATGATCTTGGAGCCGTTGTTGGGATAGAGGTTTCCATAGAGGTACTGGTGGAGGACGCCAGAGTCAAAGAGTCTGTTGATGTTCATTTCAATGTTTGGACAAATGCAGTGCATGGCTTTAAGATACCCATAAGGACACAGGCATCCTGGTGATCATATCACAGAACATACATCTTAACCGAAAGACCGGGAATGCCGCTCGAGCTTGACAGATGAAATAGGACCTAGCCTTGGAACTTACTCTTGTTTGCCAACTGGCACCAGGATCTGCTCACCAAGTTTATATGTCCACTCATTCAGGAAAGAAAGCTTGCCAGAGGCCTGCCACTTATCCGTGTTGTTGAGAAGCTTGTCAACAGTGCCATACTTGGCCGTGGGGCAGCGAGAACCATGGCGGTGGAGCATATGCAATTTGGTAATGTTGGTCCCCTTGGGCAGAGTATATTCGTCAACCCCAAAGCCATCTGGATTAGGGAAGTAATGACTCAATTGGCCAAACCTAAAAGCTTTAGCAATGGTGACATGCTAAGAATCGAGTAAGGCTGGACTTACAGCTGGAAGATGTTGCCTCCATCAGACGGCGTACCTATAATTGGAGCTTGTGTCTCTAGAGGTTGCGGAGGAATGTATGTCGTCCCTGGAAACGGTGCTGGGTTAGTCTCAGCTAGAGCTGCCGGCTCTCCGGTGAGAGTCGGCCCTGTGGGAGCGTCAGTTGTAAGCTCGAGGACGGCGATTTCAGCTATAACTTACCGGTGTATAGCTCTGGGTATGTTTGGAAGTACTGCGGCACAGTCGAGCTGTCTTCCTGCCTCTTCTCGATGACGGCAGCTCCCGCGACGCCAATTGCACAGACGATTGATGCTCTCATGACAGGCAACTTTCTCGAGGATTGAAAGCGAAGCTGGAAGTCGGAGAGGCACGGTAGATAGCTATAGGTACCTACCTGGCTTCCATCGCAAGCTTACTTGCGTACCTTGGTGAAGAGCTGGCCGTAGCTCCAGGATTTTAATCAATGTCATCGCGCATGGTCCTCGCCAGATGCCGTTCCTGCGGTCCAGGGCTCCCTGTTTCCGATGCCATTCAATCTGGTCGGCAGGGGCACGTGTATTATCTCTGTTCTTCGAGAGAGTAAGCAGGAAGACCGGATGTGTGAGCTCTTGGTCACTCTTGTTCTCAAGATTGCTCCTCGACAAGGCGAGACGGCAGGCTACCCGTTTCCCGGAAGGATAGTCGATGCTTGGAAGGCTTGTCGTCGTCAAGCTTAAGGTCAACCTTCCACCTGCACTCAGCTACTTCAACCCGAGGTTTACGTCAGCGGCTTATCGATAACTAAAATTTAATAGATCATTTCCCTTCTCGTGCCATTCCAATAAATGGTGAATGTGTACTATAGTACTTATAGGGAGCACTTGAATTGAGGAGTACTCAAGAAAGGTATTGATGAGGGCTACCTAGGTAAGTATTTAGTAGATGGGCGGTGGCAAAGGGCAATCAGCTGATGGGAGCACAGGTGACATCCAATTAGGAACCACAGCTTGCTTAGCTGTGCTGTTGAAAATGCTGCCTATTTGATCCACTAGGTTGGAATGCAGCTTCTTCTTCAGCCTTTGGAGCCTGGAGAGCTCGAGGTGCAGAGAATGGAGAGTCGTGACAAGGTGGGCGCAAGTCCGGGAGAGGCAACATCTTGCCAGTTCAGTTCATTGTTGACGCTTCTCAACCCAGGAACCTTGATCCGCTGAAGAACAGCCCGCCACCTCCAAAGATCAATCAGCCAAAGAGTCACTGTCAACTCGAGCGTCTCAAGCTACTGTGCACCATTCACATCCTGAGCAACAGCCTTCTCCACGACCCCGGCAATCAGAGCCTCCTCCGCCTCAGCAACTACTTCCTCCTCCACCACTCCAGGATAGGGGCACGGCTGCTCGTCACGTAACATACCCCTTCACATAGTTCCTGTCACATTCTGGTACTGACTCAAAAGTTGCTTTGAAAATCTCGAGAGAACCCGTTTTCCCTGAGTAGTTCGGCTCAGATGGACATGTGTAACGACTCAACGAGCAACAATCCAAGAGAAATCCTTAGAAAAACAAAGCTAATGTTAACAGATGTGCGGCTCATCTTTTTCTGGTGACTTCCCCCGCACACGCTTCGACTTCTCAGGTTGTCGGGTTACCTTTCCAAAACGCAAGAAGCTGTCGATCTCTTGAGGGAAGGGTATGATGTAGGAAAAAGGCATATAGCACAATAGGGAGGTTAAACATTAGATTGGAGGTGAATATGGGACGTCATCTACATATTCCAGGTAAGTTAGACGTGCTCCAGATTTACCCCTTTAGCGACAATGTATAGATATTCTGATATCTTGCCTGGGAGAATATTCAAATGCATAGATTTTTCTACCGCTGCGCGCTCTTTTTGCACCACAGTCTTACATCAGAGCCCGCATGAATAAGGAAATTTCCGATAGTCATGATTGCGTTTGCAGCGTCTGAGAACGTTTGCTCATGAAAGCTCTGCTCGAACCGGGAATGTCCATTTTCTTCATTACTCAGAGAACGACACTCGGAGTTGCTTCCATGCGCCAAGGTGTGAACGCGTTTCGAGACGTCGTTGACGTATTAACATCAGATGTGGCGCCCAGAGCATGAGTGACAGAAGCTGAAATGTGTTGTCTTACAGCGTGAAGGAAAAGTGCATAGAAAAGTGGAATGTGTTGGATGAGACAAGCAGGTTTACCAAAATCTAGGAAATGACTGGATACTAAGATTTGAACATGCGCGTTTGCATATGTACTGTGTCCGTTGGTCTGCGACATGGTTTGGAAGACCATAGCTACCTGATCAGGCTTACTTACTTATATCAAGGTCATTGGAGAAGAGGAATTCACACCTCAGATTCTGTTGTTTCTTATGGCCTTTTTCGAATTCAGGAGTTGTACGAGATCATGTCGCAATCACCGCCAGTAGGCTCGTCATCACGGAAACTGGAGCTTGGTGCACCCTCGGACGCCGACAGCTTTACAAACCCAGAAAATGTGACAGTGAAAGTGGACGACGACGAGGATGGTAAATGGCGAGCTGATGGGCTGCAATCCCAAGCAAATGTCGGTCAGAGGCGGGATGCAGAGAGAAGAAAAGACTCGATTGCATATCAGCCGCCCGATCATCTCGTCGGGCCCATCTGGCACAGCACCGGATGCGCTCTCGACCCGAACTTGCAAGAAATCGTGAATATGGACTGGAGAAGACGAAGATTGATGAGGGAGTCGAGCTCTGGAGAAGACGGAGAGGACATCGAAGGTGAGTGTGAGTGTCTGAGGTAGAGGGTAGCTCGAAATATCCTAGCCGATGGTGTCATTCGCGGCATCTTCCACCTTCCAGAGGATCTGGGCTGGGGAGCTACCTGGTATAGCTCCAGCTCCAGCTCCAGCTCGGCGTCGGCTGGCAATCACAGCAACTATGAGCACGCGACATTCTTCGTGCCAATTCCTTCGCTAATTCTAATTCATTTCACGCAGATAAACTGGACAACCAACATGAATCTGCAAGCTTCAATGCAACTACGGCACCCTCCACAACAGCAGACATGGCTCCGACACTCTCCCATCGTATGAGACACAACAAGTCCATTTTGGCCATTGTTTTGTCTCCCAAGTACATCTTTGCAGGTACCCAAGCGGGCGAGATATTGGTAGGTGGTCGCCGTGTCCTTACAGCAGCCTTCATGCTAATGCACCCAGGTGTATCAACTGAACACCTATGAACGTGTCGCAGCTATCAAGGGCCACAGAGGAAGTGTCCTTGGCTTGTGTCTGTCCCAGGACCGGAAGCTTCTGTTCTCGAGTGCTGGCGATCGCATAGTCAACGTGTGGTCAACCGAAGATTTCCACCATGTGTATTCAATCTATTCCACGTACGACGTAGGAGATGTCTTCTGTGTCTCCTACTCATCTGCCCTCAAAACCGTCTACATGGGCGCACAGAATACATCTATACAGGTATGGCAGACGACAAGTTCGACATTGAATCTACAGCTGACTGTATTAGTGGTACGATCTAAAACAAAAAGATGTTCGACCCAAGCCCAAACCTACATCGCATCCTTCCTTCCGGGAAGACCGATTTTTCGATTCTTCCGGCCCGGGTGGCATCCGCACGCCTCGCCCCCAGTCGGCAGATGGCCCGCCGAAAGATGCCAAAGGTGGTCAAAATTTGGAAATCGACAAGAAGCACATTCGTCAATTTGCGCACTACGGCTATGTGTATTGCATGCTGCTGGTTGCAAACTTTTTGGATTCAGGGGAAGAGATGTTGATATCCGGAGGAGGAGACGGAGGTGTGAAAGTTTGGACCCTTGACGAGGAGAATGGAGGAGCGATACAGGAATTGTTTGAGCTAGACGACGGCCGAGAGGAGGGGGACAGCGTCTTGTCACTCGTTATTGATGGCACCTTCTTGTACACCGGCCGAATCGCAGGCGAGATTGATGTCTGGGACCTCGAAACGCGGCAGCTTGTGCGGAGTCTCAAGGCGCACACCGATGATGTGTTAACCATCTCGACTGGCGGTGGTTATCTTTTCTCTGCTGGACTTTCTGGTGTCATTGAAGTATGCATCGTCAGGCCCTTGCAAGACCTCTAGCTAACACGCTACAGAAATTCAACCGCCAATATGAGACTGTGGCTCGATTCCAGGGACACAGCGGTCGCGTATTAGCGTCTGCTTTTACATTATCCAATAACAGGCCACTGTTCGTCACTGGAGGAAATGATAATACGATTGCCGTTTGGGATATCAACGACTGTGTGCAGGGGGATGTAGACAGTCACAGGACGAGTTCAGGTGGGTATATGCCAGATCTTTGTTTGGACTTCATATACTGAAGTTTGTGCAGAACAGCTCCAGGAGTCGTTGGCAGAATTTATCTCCTATCGAACGGTATCTTCGGATCCTCGGTACAAGGGCGACTGCCGCCGAGGCGCATCATTCCTTCGATCAGTGTTCAAGAACTTTGGGGCTGTCACGGAGATGCTCGCTACGGAGGAGCCATGCAATCCGATCATTTTTGCCAAGTTCAAAGGAAATCCGTCAACGTCTCCCTCGCGCAAGAAAGTTCTCTTCTACGGCCATTACGATGTGATACCTGCTGAAAATGAGAACAAACGGTGGAAAACGGATCCTTTTACCTTGACGGGACTGGACACTCACCTCTATGGTCGCGGTGCATCTGACAACAAAGGGCCCATCATGGCTGCAATATATGCCGTAGCGGAATTGAAAGCAGCGCAAAAGCTTGATTCTGATATAATTTTCCTGATCGAAGGCGAAGAAGAGTGTGGCTCCCGAGGCTTCCAGAAGGCCGTCCAAAAGAACAAACAGCTCATTGGAGATGTTGACTGGATTTTGGTTGCGAACAGCTACTGGCTTGACGACCACGTCCCGTGTCTGACGTATGGCCTTCGAGGGGTGATTCACGCTACTGTCCAGGTCAAGAGTGCCCATCCTGACCTCCACAGCGGTGTCGATGGCAGTGCAGGCCTTGACGAGTCACTGAAGGATCTCGTGATGCTTCTAGCCACTCTGACAGGAAGACGAGGCCATGTGCAGATACCGGGCTTCTACGATCCCATCCCTAAGATTACTCGCGAAGAAGTGGCCCTGTATGAGGACATCACACAGTCTCTCCTTCAGCGCAACCCTGAGCTGGGAAGTCGGCAAGAGCTTGCCACGTCTCTCATGCGAAGATGGAGGGAAGCTTCGCTCACCATACACCGGTTTACGACATCAGGTCCCGAGAACAGCACAATCATCCCACGCATAGCACGAGCAGCCATCTCTATCCGCCTTGTGCCGAATCAAGAGGCTCATGAGGTTGGAAGAACATTGATCGACTTTCTCAATGCAGAGTTCTCGAAGCTCCATTCGTCAAACCGACTGACTGTTACTATCGATCACCAGGCCGAACCTTGGTTGGGTGATTTCAACAACGAGATTTTCAAGGCTCTGGAAAAGGCAATTATGGACGTATGGGGTCCCTTCGAGCATCAACGACGACGCAGCTCTGCCGGACCTACAAAGGTACTCAATGACAAGCTCAAAGCGCTCACCATGCTTTCGGACGCAAAGAAGACACCAGCGAAGGCTGGCCCTGCGACATCGTCGACGTTAGCGAAGGGAAGCGTCACGCCACCAGATGAGGACGAGTCCCCCATTGCCCAAAAGAGCAGTGAAGAAAGCGTGAAGAGACGCAAACCACTCTACATTAGGGAGGGAGGCTCGATTCCGGCCATCAGATTCCTGGAGAAGGAATTCGCAGCTCCTGCAGCGCAGATGCCGGTGGGGCAGGCGAGCGACGCAGCGCATCTGGACAACGAGCGTCTTCGATTGGCGAATCTGAACAATGGAAAGGAGGTTTTCCGGCGAGTGTTCGCAGAGCTGGGCAAGGAGTAGGGAGGGCGGCCGTTGGAGCTTCTGCATTTTTTCATTTGGATAAGGCACTGTCGTACATGGGAGCGGCGGCGGTGGGGGAGTACTTGTGCATTTTATCTACATGAGGAGGTGTTGGTTGTTTTCTCAACTGCACGGCAAAGCAGGGCGTCTGTGGGGGCATGGGGCACGCCGGCACGGGCTTCACAGGATCCTGGGGGATGATGGCTTGAGCTTTCGACCAAGCGATGGTTCGTGCTGTGATTGTAGAGTTTGTGGTGCATCAAGGCCAGTCGGATGCTGATCTGCTTGCGCAACTTCGTATTTGCGTCGATACCCCCCTGATGAGATGCATTATTGGGCGTTGTGCGCAATATAGGAGGTTGCTCCCCTTTTCACTGGTACAGCTGGCAGAAAATGCTCGTCACACACGAAATTCATAAGTGATCATTCGTTCCCGCACGGAAAAGGCCTGAAGAATATAGTCGTACCTTTGCGTTAAGGTTCACCCGACGCTTCTTCAGGGTGCTGCTGCTGCTGCTGCTTGCTTGCTGCTGACATGGGCATCCCGACTTGTTGGCCGACAGCTAGCGAGACAGCCCGCCTGCGTCATGAAGTTCGCGGACGATGTACCTCAAGATCACGGTCACCTGCACACCAGCACCAGCACAAGGACTCCTCGCCATACGAGATTCACACCCGCTCTTCTTCTTCCCCAGCCCTCACCCTCACACCCTCCAAGTCGACCTCCTCGCTGAAGAACTTCCTCCATCCGCCAATTCCTCTTCGTCGCTCCTCCGTCAGTCCTCCTCCCCCTCCGGCCTTATCTGAATCTCAGAGTCGACGTTCATCGTCGTCGACCACCCTCGATGCCTTCGCACAACCTTTAACTCGTGGAACACCCTCGATTCCCCCAGTTCCCCCCATTCCGGCCCTCCACTTCTCCCGCCGCACTTCCAGCCTCTCGACCTATACCATCATGCATCAGGACGAATCCTCCCACGCCCAAGAGCGACAAGGACCAGATGCGGGAGATACTCTACAACACCTCGTTTCGAGCTTGAATGTCTCGCAACAGGAATCTCCTGTGTGGTCTTTTGACAATGCGGGTATAACACCACCAGGCTCTGCCGACTCCGACAGGACTCCGCGTTCAGGCTCGAGACCCCGTCCAGCAAGATTCAGTCCCAATCACTCCTCCATTTTCTCGTCTGGACCCTCTATATCCCCTCCACCTTCGACGCAGCCTCCTGCGCCCCCGCACTCGTCGTCAATGCGCCGCAGCCCCGTGAATGTTCAGTCACTATCGTCAGCTCCTGTGGCAACTCCTTCGAGCTCCAACGGCAGTGTCAGACCCCTTTCGACCCTCTCGAATATTGCTACACCTTCCACAAGACGCTCTGCTCGGTTTGACGATGACGGTCTCAGTCTGAGTAATAGCAGCATCACGCAGGTCGAGAAGGATGCCGATGATCCTACAACCCCTGTCGGGAGAAGTACCCATGACGCGAATGAGTATACTACACCAAGGACGCTGACCAGACTGCTTGGAGCGGACTTGGTGACGAGTCCTGATGGCGGGAGGGGAATGGAGCATGCGCATCGGAACGGGAACGAGAGCTTGATCAGGCGGTGTATGTTTTCCAAACCTCTCGAAAGTGTTATACTAACACGCTATTGAAGCTCTCCTGAACGAAACCGCGTCACTTCCGGACCATCTGTATACCAGAGGTCTCCTCGGCGGCCGTCACTCCGACATTACGATCATTGCATTCGGTCATCGCTATGCCCTTCACCGCCTCATTCTTGACCGCGCCCCTTTCTTCTGCAATGCCCTTTCTGATCCGTGGGTCGAGTCCACGGTTCGAGAAGTGCCGCTTCATCCTGTTGAGATTGACGCAAACATCACACAAACGTCTTTTGAACTGGCCCTTAAAAGGCTGTACGGATGCGGCAGCTCTGAAGAGGAAGACACAGAGTCCGTCGGCTTGTTTGCGGTGGGCTGTTGGTTAGAGATGCAAGATCTCGTTGAAAGCTCCATCGACAGCATTTTGCGGCAGATGAAGACCGAGACACTTGGAGCACTGGTACGCCTTGTCACGGCACAATACTATGGAAGAGCTGGGGAGAGGATCTTGGCTAGCGCAAAGGCTATGCTGTGCCGAGATGGATGGGAGATGCCATTGAGGTACTGGGATGGCCTGCCCGGTGATATCATCCGGGAGATTGTCGGCGGAGATGGATTCTTCGTCCCCGGAGAGTGGGATAGATGGGTGTTGGCGAAACGACTGCTGGATAGGAGGTTGAAGCAGCGAGCCATCGAGGCTGGACTCATGGATCCCACGACGAAAGAGAAAGTGAAAGCCCCGGACTCACTTGGCTTTATGGCTGTGAGGTTCGATGGCGTTTATCGTCAAAACTCGGTCGTCGCTGGACGTGGTACCCCTGACAGTCATCATGCCTGGCTTGCTCTGTACACTCATCCCGATATCGAGCCACTCCTGGTTCTTCTGGACGAGGGGATCCACTACATCCATCTAGATTTTGAGCAGCTGCAATATATCCGACAGGCCAAAGATTCTCTAGGATTGCCAGTGATGCCAGAGAGAGTCATTACCAACGCCTTGTGGATGGCAATGGAGTTGAGGCAGAAAGTCATGAACGCACGAGATCTGGATATGGAGCTGGGACTCAGCATGCCATCGGAGGAACAAGCGGAGTACACGCCTCGGTCATCTCAAGCCGAGAGCGATACTTCTTCTTCCAAAGGCAAGCAAAAACAGATTGACACTGTGACCGACTCTACGGACGAGTCCGACGAGATGGAGTCCGGTTCTTGGGATGCTAATGGCCGTCCTCGCAAATTCTGGATTCCATCAACTGACTGTAATATTGTCATGGGCGGGAATGCGGAGCCTGTCGTGACGACGTCTCAGGCATTTCAACGACACGCATCCCGATTGTCAGCAACTATTCAGCCAGAGGACGCTCAGTGGGCCAGCGATTTTGCATCTTCTCCATCTAACAACGCAGACACACTCCTCAGCCGCACTCCTCCGTCGTCTCAGCGTCCGGGTTCATCCGCCGATACTGCGAATCAACATCCACAAAGCGTAGCATACACCCACTTCCCACCCTTCCGCTTTGCTGCCGAGTTCCCTAATCCACGCCTGCTGAAAGAAAAGAAGCGTGTATACAGCCGGACAGTCTTCTATGCCGGGTCTCTTTGGAATATTTACATCCAAAAGGTCCGCTCAAACAAGAACCCCCAGCTTGGTGTCTATCTCCACCGCGCCAAGGAGCGTGAGGCAGAGGAAGTGATTTCTTCAAACGGCTCAGCCGGCGCTGGTCTCACTCCCGGGAGCACAGGCAGCGTCGACGAACGGATTGGTCTGCTGGAAAGAGAAATGCTCCTGCGTTCTGAACGCCGTGAGCGCAGACAGTCGAGGAGGGAAGTTCCTGCGAGAGATAGCAGTCGTACCCACCTCACCCAAGCCATCGATCCGGCCGATGCGGGTGCAGACTCTAGCGGCAGCGCCGGAGATGTCGACACTGGCAGCCGTCTTTCGGGTAGTGCACTCTCCTCCCGTCGCCAGATGCAGCAAGAACGTGACCACCGCATGGCCGAGGATCGCGGTAGTCTGGGTGGTGGGGAAGGACTGCTTCTCTCCACTTTTCCCTTTCCACCTGATTCAGATGAAGACGACGAAGAAGAGGATCTTTTCCCGCCATCTTATATTGCACCGTCTTCCCGCGAGTCGTATATTTCCTATGGGAATAGCTCGCATCATAGGACACCGACTTCGTCCTCGGCCTCAGCCTCGACTCTCCTGCACAAGGCCCACCATTCTCAGCAGCAGAGGCCGCAACTCACTCGCACGCCCACCATGCCATCATACGTGGATGCTCGTCCGACCATCAAGACGTACTTCAAGATCTACTCGCCTAGTAAGGGCGGGAGATTGCTCAGTGTCTATGAGAGTGCGCCTGATCGGTTCAACTTCAGTCAGAGCTGGGGATGGAAGAGCAGTACGTTGATGCTGGATGAGGGGCTGATGGATGATGGAGGGATTGGGGGAAGTGGCTTGGGGATGGGTGGAAGCGACGGGCCAAGAGGCGAGGGAAGGTTGAGGTTTATGGTTGTCATCGGTAATTTGTAGGCGAGTGATGGGGGACAAGGGGTATGTCCCCCCTTATCTCAGTGTCTTCGAAGGGAGTTTCGAGCGATTCCTTTGCTTGCTTGCCAAGAGCGAGGCGTCCATGTCAAGACTGACGGTGTCTTCTTTGTTGGTTTCCGTTTGATTCACGGAAAATGTGTGCACGAGTTCGATATCCCACCCATCCCCCCTTTTTCTTTTCTATTCAGTCGCTCTGCTCAGTCGATTCGACATGATTCCCTGGCGTCTTTCCTATTATTAGCAACATGATACTCAGTACTTTTTCAGACAAACCTTACCTGGTTCCTCCATCTTGACGCAAGATGTGTTTTCACATGTCACTCGCCACATCAGTGGCTGATGTCTGTGCCACGCGTGGCTAAGTACGTGGCTGTGTGGCTGTGCATGGTTGCGCACATCTAGAAGCCGATCTCTTGCGACGATGCGAGCTGACGGTTTGATGAGGGATATCACAAATGACCATGTGAAGCTCCCAGTTCACCTGAAACTTGTGACTTTTCTGCCTTTTCCGCTTGCCTCCTGTGAGTTCGCTGCACGTCTCCAGTCTCCAGCTGGACATGGACGAGAGATGTGAAAACGGGAAAAGATGCAGTAGTTGGAGAATACCTTGGGCTGATCTGCCAATCGCGCATCTGGCAGATGTCCTCATGCAGAGTGCAGACAGGGCAAACGAGAGGCTGCCACGCTGCGAGTTGTGCACTTGTCCACGTCGATAAAGGAGCGGTGCAATGGTGCCCAAGAGATGACTCTGTTTCCCGCGCGCGAAGCCGACTCAACAGAGAGGAGAGAGGATAGAAGATCGAGTTCTCCGAGACGAGGCATTCGGGCAGTGCAACGAATGGTGGTGTTCAACTGTTCGCCATCTGCTGAAACGCTTATCGATTGGAATAAGCTTATTCGCGCTCCAGCCCGGGCCCGGCCACGCTGTTCGGCGAGTGCGGGCTCGGGCGCGGGCGCGTACCTCTACTGCAGAGTGACGGGGGGAGGTGACCCTGTTTCTTCAGCCACCTCAAAAGTGCTGCTGCTGCTGCTCCAACCTCCAGTCTGTTTTCCTGTCTGCCTTCTTTGTTCATACAATCTATATTCGAACAAGGCTTTGTGTGTTTGTACAAAGAATTCTTTTGAGTGGAAATAAGACCGCCGGGACATTACCCCCAGACTATTACTACCTACTTTGACCGCACCTATACCCCCATTGCATTGTAACCGCACCTATTCGAATCGCAGTGTACTTGTTACTTGTTGATCCAGTATAGCTGCTCTCTACGGCCACCTTAGTCTAGCCATACCTCGAAATTCTCACCTATTCTCTTAATATCACCCACCATCTCGACATCCGGCCTGCCCACCATGGTCAACTTTGCCGATCTCGGACAGACTATCACAATCGTCAACAAGTCCGGAAAAGTCGTGGGAACTGTATGACGACCCTCCTCACACTATCTCAAATTCAACTAACCTTTCTTCCTAGAGCAAACACCTCGTCAATGTCTTCAAAGAGGCAAAGGCAGCCTACCGCGAGCGCAAAGTCGAGCTCAGTACCAAACGTCGCGCCGACTTCGAATCCCGCGAAGCCTCCTCCCGCCTTGAACAACTGCGCTTAGATGACGCCGACAACCTCTCCCGCTCCTCCTCCAAAGTCCACCGCAAGCCCGTCGGCTCCGCAACCACAAAACCCCACCGCAGACATTCCCGCACTGGAAGCGTCCACAGCGGTCACAGCGGTCACAGCAGCCACAGCCATAGAAGATACTCGCGGCCACATGTCGAGCGTGGTGTTACGGACAGTTTCTACATCAACGACTCCGGCTCCCCGAAAAGCCCACGGCGCTCAAAAACCACACCCCTCGACTTTAACCTCACAGAAGAAGATGTCACAAACAAAGAGCTCACACGCCGTCACTCGGCAAACTCGATCCTCGCTGCGCCCCTCCGCCAATCCCGCTCCTTTTCCACCGGTCACGTCTACGACGACGACATCGACATGGACCTCGCCTACGGCGACATCCCGCCGCCCCTCCCTTCCTCGAAACTCAAAGAAGAAGCGCAACTGCGCGCCGAGATGACAAAGCTGCAGAAGATCCTTGAAGAGGCTAATTGTCTGCAATATTCGGTGACAGCCATGATCGAGAACTTGCAGCAGAACCCGGACGCCCTGGCAGCTGTGGCGCTGACGCTGGCTGAGATGTCGAATTTGGCGGCTAAGATGGCACCTGGCGTGCTGGCGGCCATGAAGACGAGTTTTCCCGCGGCGTTGGCGCTGCTGGCGAGTCCGCAATTTATGATTGCTGCGGGGGTGGGTGTGGGCGTCACCATTGTTATGCTGGGTGGATATAAGATCATTAAGAAAATCAAAGAGAAGAAGGACATTGAAGCCGAAGAGGCAACTGGGACGATCGATGAGACGGAGTTACGCGAGATTGATCGCATTGAGCTCTGGCGAAGAGGCATTGAGGAGGCGGAGAGGGAGAGCTTGGGGACGAGCGTTGATGGGGAGTTCGTTACGCCCATGGCGCGGGAGAGGCTTGTCGAGGAAGGCACACTGATGCCTGGGGATGTCAAGGAGAGTGATAAGGAGAGGAAGCGGAGGGAGAAGAAGGAAGGGAAAGAGAGGGAGAAGAAAGCAGAAAAGGTGAGAAGGACGAAGAGTAAGAGTTCCAAGACAAAGGAGGGTAGTGAGAAGGGGAAAGAAAAGAAAAAGGAGCCGAGTGGGCTCAAGATGCTTTTTAAGAGCCATGCAGAGGTGCAGGCATGAGCGTTGTATCTATGGCATGTGGTGAGTGTATATGAGCGTTTCTTGGTCGCTGGCTCTGGTTGGCCTGCGGAAGCACATGGGGCGCTCGAGCTCGTCGGACGCATAAACTTTTGGCAAAATTCCTTACCATTTACTCGGTCCAAGATGTGTATTGAAGAGATATCTAAAGTAACTCAGGAGCCTCTTCTCCTTCCAATGATTAGGACGTGCCACAATTCCTGCCTACCTAGAAGACGAGGTTTGAGAGCGAGACATCAAAGCAGTGTCCGATGAATTCTTACACCTGAGCGAAACATCATTTTATATCACATCTAATATTTTAGTACTCTGACGACCGTCATGAATATGCTCACGCTTCTACAGGCCTGGTAAATAGTTATATTGAAAATGCATTTAAGACTCTTGTACTTCTTGCGAGAGGACGCCCAAAGTAGACCATATCACAATTTCAATTTAACAATAAACCCCGAGTTCTCGTCTGCTAGTAAAAGTGGCGGTGCTGAATCGTCACCCAGCCGTGGTGGGCTGGTCTATAAAATGCGAGATGAGAAGAAGTTCCTGGACTACTCCTAAATGTAATCAGGGTTTAGAAATTCTGCTAAGTGTCTGAATTTCATATCAATAGCAGGGGGTTGGGGTGTTTTTCCGACGACCTCTTGCACTTTCATGAATGGGGATAGCTTCATGGGATGGCGCAAGCGGCGGAATCGAACGGTTCGAAGTCTTCAGAAGGAGTCTCGGGAAAGAGTTCGTTCGCCAAAAGCTGCCAGATGGCATTTCCTAGTAGATGGATAGTACAAGCGCGTAGATCGAAGTGAAAGCGTCTCTCCAGGCCATCTGTTCTCAGCAGAGCCGGCCATATTGTTTTGCCCGTTGAGCTTCAACGAATGCCGAAATCCACAGGAGATGGTCACTGGCATAGCCGCCGGGTTCAACGCCGCATCTTTAGAACCGAGTGTGGCTGATGAAATCCGTCAACATGGGCATGACGCTTCGAAGGGAGGGGATGTAGTATGTGAAGTTCCTAGCGATGATAAGTGTGATTTCAGGACAAAAGAGGCAGTGGGTGCGAGTAAACAGAACTGGTCTCCAGAGGACGTCCATATCTATCGCCCGGGCCGGAACAGAAGTTTGTCCGCCGCCCGACTTACTCCCGCCACCGCTAAGACCAAAACGGGGGGTCTTGCGAGGACGACGACCTACCAACCTGGGTACTCTGCCGTCCGGACACACACGTAACCACTCTCCACTCTGTCTGCCTTCCCACATCGCGTACTCTCATCTTTTGCTTGACAAGCCACTTCGTCCGCCTCTTGCCGTCCGAGTCTTCCTATTACCGATGAAGAGAGGTGTATAGAATCCTCATCCGCTTGCCCAAGCTTATCTTGCACTTCACGTTTCGGCCTCGCCTTCATCCCCCTCTCTCACTCCATCGCAATGGCTTCTACCCCTATGGTCATATTCATCGCCTCTTTCATAGCTTCAGCCTTTTTGAAGCAATCTTTCCCAGAACATACCCTAGCAAACTCGGCATTTTGGACTGGCCTGGTCATATATCTCTTCTCTTTTTCATCCTTCTTCGTATATCGTGTCATTGTATATCCCAAGCTCATCAGCCCTCTGAGGCATATCCCTCAACCTTCTGTACGTGTTGCACCGATTCTCTGGAGGAACCGGCAGCTCATATTTCGTAGAACCCTTCGTTGCTGCTGGGCCAGTTCCCTCGCATTCACAGAGAGCAGAATGGCGCACCCCATCGTGCTTGGATCGAAGAGGTTCCCAATGACGGCCTGATCCGCTACACCCATATCTTCAACTCCGAGAGAGTTATGGTAACCTCGCCCAAAGCTTTGGCAGAGGTGCTCGTGACCAAGAATTACGAGTTCATCAAGCCAGTCAATATCCGGCATGGTCTGGGCCGGCTGTTGGGTATTGGCATCTTGCTCGCGGAAGGTGATGAGCATAAGGTATAAAACACACGCACTTGTGCCTGTTCACTTTGCTGAACTCATCCGCAGAGACAACGCAAGTCGCTTATGCCAGCCTTTTCCTATCGACATGTCAAAGACCTCTATCCGACGTTTTGGGCAAAAGCCAAGGAAGGCGCAGATGCAATCCGGAAAGGTATCGATAGTCCAGAGTCGAGCGACGAGAAACCAAGTGATGTTGTCAACCTCAGAGACTGGGCTTCTCGCACTACTCTCGATATCATTGGCTTGGCCGGCATGGGCCACGATTTCAATGCCATCCAGAATCCTGAAAGCGAGCTGAACAAGATCTATCGTCAAGTCTTCTCTCCCGACAGAGGCCAACGCGCCATTCAACTTATCGGGCTCATCATTCCCTTCGCTATCGTCCGAAGACTTCCTCTCAAACGAAACTTCCAGATCAACGAAGCAGCGGAGAAGATCAAGCAAGTGTGCCGTCGACTCATCGCCGAAAAGAAGCAGAAGCTTCAGAAAGGCCAAACTGGGACAGACATACTGTCTGTTGCTCTCGAATCAAGCGGCTTCTCGGATGAAGATCTCGTAAATCAGCTCATGACTTTCCTCGCAGCCGGCCACGAGACCACAGCATCCTCCATGACTTGGGCCAGCTATTGGCTCTGCCGCTATCCGGAAGTCCAACAACGACTTCGGGAAGAGATCCGTGCCAATCTTCCTTCCCTGAGCGACACCGATGCTACAATTAGCTCCGCAGACGTAGACTCCTGCCATTACCTCCACGCCGTATGCAACGAAATCCTCCGGCTTTCACCTCCTGTTGCCCTCACCATGCGCGTTGCTGCAAACGATAGCTCCATTCAAGGGCAATTCATCCCTCGTGGGACCACGATCGTCCTGTCGCCATGGGCCGTCAACACATCGCGCGAGCTGTGGGGCGATGATGCGCACCAGTTCAATCCGGACAGATGGATGGGTGCTGGCAAGGCAAACTCTGGAGGCGCAGAGAGTAATTATGCCATGATGACCTTCCTCCACGGACCAAGGAGCTGTATTGGTCAGGGGTTCGCAAAAGCTGAGTTTGCATGCCTTCTGGCTGCATGGATCGGCAGATTTGAGATTGAGCTGGCCGACAAAGACTATGTGCTGGATGTCCAGAGTGGAGTCACATCAAGGCCAAAGGGCATGGATGTCAAAATGCGGGCGGTCGAAGGGTGGTGAACGCAGGTATGCTTGCAGGCGAGCAAACTTTGTGTCGGAGTCAAGAGCGTTTTGGGTTTTCCTGTGCAACCTTAGCAGTGATTTCAGTCGCGTTGATGTTTCCTCATACATACAGTGCGCGACATGTAACAGCAACGTCCTGACTACTCCAGATATCCAACTTCTCTGTTGTGTATAAATCACGAGCGACCGACCAAGACGATCATTCAAAGTTCAAAATCCAGAGATGGAAGGTATGTAGCATGCACACCAAGCATTTGATTTGATTGATTCCCCATTGATTCCCATAAAAACCCATTAAGACCCCATAATCCCACGTCGTCACTCCCCTTTCATGAATATCTTACATGCAGCCCTCGTCCATCACCCGCCTAGATGGTGCTGTTCGCAGAGGCGATGCTATGAGGCCCGTACCTGTCCTTGTCCGCACCGTCGCTGAGAGAGATATCGAATTAGTATATTCGTCGATCTGCAGAGCCTCCGTGTGCGCGAGATAGGGGGTTTAATCCAATCCGCTCCATTCCATGCCAGCGAATAGGTGGTCCAAAGCCATCAGAGCGAAATCGTCCTTTCAAATCTATACAGCAACAACAGATTCCCCCAGCAGTGTCGGCTATGTACACGTGCGTCACGACACCTACTTGAAGACCGAATCGTCGGGCATGGTGAAGTCCTTCTCCTGCAGCTCCTTGGAGATGTAGTCGGCCAACGAGTCGAGACGCTTGCGCTGGATGTGCAAGGCGCCCTTGCGCAACTCCTTCTCGCGCGGCGTGAGCTCGCTCTCTGGCTTGGAGGGAGGCGGCGCACGGGCACTCGGCGCTGGAGATGTTGATACGGTTAGTTCTTCGCTTGAGAAACTTGGGGTATTCCTTAGCGATGCTTGGGGAGGAGGCGAACCACGAAGTCGACGCTTGCTGGGCTGGCCTTGCAGCTGCTGTGGAGGCTTGGGTGGAGCAACTTGGGCGCGCGCGGTCTCGGGATCGGGGTAGCGTGAGTCGGAGGCGGTCTCGTAAATGATGTTGAACTCCTTGACGGTTCCAGGCGGAATGCCACCGATGAGGACGAGGAGAAGCTTGTTTTGGAGAGCGCGCACGATGACATTGCCGCCGCTGCCTTCGATGGTCATGGTGACAGCCGGTTCCTTCTTTGGCAGGATCTCGGGAGACTTATTGGCGGCGTTGAGGTTCATACGGGCCGTGTATTCAGCAAGAGTCTCGTGTGGGGTGTTGGAGTCGGTCTCTTCCGGGCTGTCGTTCCTCTTGGGCTCCTCCTTGGGGGGATCCGTTGGCATGAAGTAGTCCTTCCAAGCACGAGACACCATTGCGGCCTGGTTACGGAGCTGGCGCATGTCGGCGACGGGCTTATTGTAGGCGAGAAGCGTACCATTCATGGTGGTGAGGCTGCGAAGTCAGCATTGATTGAATATAAGGCTCCCAAGGCTGTCTTACAAGATGCGAGGGTAGAGTTCTGGGTGGATGTTCTTCGCGAACAGCTCACCCAAGGTACGCGCATTGAGCATGGCTGGGGGTGGGCCGTAGAGTTCTGAGTACAGTTGCAGCCTGTGAAACGAAGAAGTTTAGATGCCAGTCAGAGTGAAGGGGACGTTCGACTACGTTGGCATTTCGTTGTTTGTTTTGGTCGAAACAACTGAATTCGAAGTCCTCGATGTCTACAGCTCGTAACACATATCACACCAAGTCGGCCGGATTCGTTTGTCTTTGGTCGAGGCTCTTTGGTCGTCGGCGCACGTGTTGATGGTACAGGTGTTGGTGATGAAGTCTAACCAGTCTTTAGTCCCAGAAAGCAAAGTTACGGTAGCGCAGTCATCTCAGCTCAGACTTACGATGTGATTAAGATTTTGAGAGAGCAGTTGCAGTTGATGGACGGAAAGTGGTGGTGAAGTTTGGGGAAGGTAGGTAGCTGTAGATATTTAGAAGAGCTCGAAGCTGATGTCGCGTGACGGGCTCGAGGCAAGCGTACACAGAGATGTTGTTCACGAAGCAGAGAAAATAGCACTTGTAATGTACAGAGCACGCGAGCCGCTAAGAGCTCGGAAAGACAGAGGAAACGGAGGTTGGAGAGTAAGGAGTGGTGGTGTTTTTTGATGGCTGTGGTTGGTGGAGCGGGATGCACTGATGCAGACCTCACGGGCCACGGCTTTCTTCCGCCCTCAACGCGCACGGATCATGAGTCCTGCTCTGCGCGTCATATCTTGAGCATATGAAGTCGACGATTCTCCTCTCTTGCGCCGCCACCAATTCTACTTCTCTAATCTGTTGTCCCTAGTCTCCAGTCAATGCTACTCCGCCCCAGACTGCTGCCACACTTCAACCGCCATCAATTGACCTCCAAGGCCCTGAGAATTCAGGCTGCGACATTTCAATTCCAACCTTCATCTTCAATCCTCAGAAACACCTACGCAACCATGGCAACCGACCCGACCAAGTACAAGTTCAACCATACCATGTATGTGCTCTTTCTCTTGACTTCTAGCATTGACGCTAACTGTGCCAGGCTGCGGGTTAAGGACCCAAAAGCATCCATCAAATTCTACGAGTTCTTGGGCATGAAGATGGTCAATAAGTTCGAGATGAAGGACGCCAAATTCGATCTCTATTTCCTCGCATACGACAGCCCCAAAGCCGTGTCACACGGCAACCACTGGAGCGACAGAGAAGGCATCATCGAGCTTACACACAACTATGGCACGGAAGATGATCCCAACTACACAATCAACAACGGCAACAAGGAGCCGCATAGGGGGTTCGGCCATATCGCCATCAGTGTGGACAACATCCAGGCTGCTTGCCAAAGATTGGAAGATGCGGGTTACAAGTTCCAGAAGAAATTGACCGACGGCAGGATGCGGTCCATCGCCTTTGCATTGGATCCAGTAGGTAAAAAATTAACGGGTTATGCTTCGAGGCACTCACAGCTTGGTAGGACGGCTACTGGGTCGAGATAATCTGTCAAAAGCCAGTCACCGAGACTGAGAATGTCAAAGAGACGGATACCGGAACATATCGCATGGTAATGTGGTCCTTTTTGCTCGAGGGTCCCGCTTACGAGGCTACAGAACCACAGCATGATACGCGTCAAGGATGCGGAGAAGTCTCTCGCGTTTTACAAAGACATCATGGGCATGAAGCTTAAGCGAGTCTCGGAGAACAAAGATAACGGCTTCGACCTGTACTTCCTTGGCTACGGTGCAGACGCCAATGACAACTCCCCGAACGGCGTGAACCCAGTGGCAGACCACGAAGGACTGCTTGAAATGACTTGGAACTATGGCACAGAGAAGGACGAGAACTTCAAGTACCATGACGGCAATTCCGAGCCCCAAGGCTTTGGTCACATCTGCATCTCGGTCGACGATATTGATGCGGCGTGCCAGCGGTTTGAGGACAATAAGGTGAGCTGGAAGAAGAGGCTGACTGACGGGAGGATGAAGAACATTGCGTTTGTGTTGGTAAGTGTATTCTTCATTTCATTCAGAACTGCCTGCCCCATGGAGTTGTTCAAAGAATTATTCCTTGTCGATGTCCTACGTGGCGTCGTTCCCCGTGTCCTACCAACGGAACGCTGTACTGATGCATGGCAGGATCCTGATGGTTATTGGATCGAGGTTATCCAGAACGAGAAGCACAAGGCAGGATCCAAGTACTAGTGGCTGCTGCAACACACACATGCAGCGCAGCACAGCCCATGGAAGAATGTAAAAACAAAAGTAATACCAGCTCATGAGCCATGTCGTTCGCGTGTAATAGAGCACTTGAGCCTGTCGCCACAGGTATCCAAGGATGCCCGAGGATTTCTCATGTCACGAGACCTTGCGACTGCAACGGCCCGCCCTTACCGCCCAGTTCGTCACCTCTGACTGCTTCTGAATGGCTCCTGCAGCGTGGGGTGCATGATTGCGGGGTATATTGGTGCATCGGACCACGCCGATAGCGGCAGAGTGTACTTCGACCATTGCAGAATGACCTGAACGAGGTAGCCTGCAGTAAAACATCACTGCACCACAACTGAATAAATACATCTCTCCCGTCCTCGTCCTCATCCTCACCTTTCATCTTTGCTCTAATTTCTCTCCACCCAACACACCATGCCTTTCGAAGTAACCGCCCCTTTACAGGAATCTTCATTCTCTAAACCAAAGGTCCTCATCCCTGAGAAAGTCTCCCCAGATGGTCTAGCCTTGCTGAAGAAATCTCTGGAAGTGCATGAAAAGAAAGGACTAACCCCAGAGCAACTCTTGCAAATTGTTCCCGAATATGACGCTCTCATTGTTCGGTCAGAAACGAAAGTCACCGCAGAACTACTGTCGGCGGCGAAGAAGCTTCGAGTTGTTGCAAGAGCTGGAGTGGGTGTCGACAACGTAGATGTCACTACAGCTACCCAGCGTGGGGTCATTGTTGTCAACTCCCCGAGCGGGAACATTAACGCTGCTGCAGAACACACAATAGCACGTGAGTAGAGAGGTATTCTATCTTTGCGGTCAATACTCACAAATTTCCCTAGTCATGATGGCGACGGCGAGGAATATCGGCGACGCCTGTGCCAGTATCAAGGATGGAAAATGGGAACGAAGTCGACTTACCGGAGTCGAAGTTAAAGGCAAGACGCTTGCCATCATTGGGCTTGGGAAAGGTACGTCGATGGTCGCTCTCAAGTCCACATCCAATCTAATATGTCCAAGTCGGTCTTACCGTTGCACGTGCTGCAATTGGAATGGGCATGACTGCCGTGGCCATGGACCCATATGCCAATCCTTCAATGGCGGCAGCAGCTTCAGTAACTCTGAAAACTTCGTTGCCGGAGCTGCTTGAAGTCGCTGATTTCCTGACCATCCACACTCCCCTCATCGCCTCTACCAAGGGCATGATTGGAGCCGCCGAACTCGCTCAAATGAAGCCTACAGCGAGGATACTCAATGTAGCTCGAGGTGGCATGATCGACGAAGCCGCCCTCCTCGAGGCTCTTGAGAACGACAAGCTCGCTGGTGCCGGAATCGACGTCTGGACCTCTGAGCCCCCCAAGCCCGGCGACACCGCATCACGTCTGATCGCACACCCGAAGGTCGTCGCGACGCCACATCTCGGGGCCTCGACCGTGGAAGCCCAAGAGAATGTTTCCATCGACGTCTGCGAACAAGTCATCGCTATTCTCGCGGGCGAGCTCCCCCGCAGTGCCGTCAACGCGCCCATCATCCTGCCCGAGGAGTTCCGCACTCTCCAACCCTTCGTCTCTCTCGTCGAGAAGATGGGCTCGCTGTACACCCAGCTCTACAGCACACCCCAGCGCTCCGCCAGTTTCCGCACAACCTTCGATCTGACATACGAAGGCGCGCTGACGACGATGAAGACGACTCAACCGCTCTTCGCCGCGCTGGTGAAGGGGCTACTCACCCCCATCAGCTCCCAAGACGGTCTGAACATCAACGTCGTCAATGCCGAGCTCGTGGCCAAAGAACGCGGTATCCTCATCAACGAATCGCGCTCCCGCGAGAATGTCGAGCAGAAGGGCTATTCCAGCGTTGTGACGCTTCGCGCTCGCATCTCGCGCTCATCTTCCATGCCGCGTGAGCAGCAGCCCAAGACGGTGGCGGGCAAGGCGACGCAGGAGCAGGTCATCCAAGGGTTCGTCAGTGCCAACATCCCTTATATCTCGCGGCTCGATCGATTCGCATCGAATTTCGTGCCGGATGGGACGTTGCTTATCTGTCGCAACTTTGACAGCTTTGGACGCATTGGTTTTGTAGGCAATAGGTTGGGCATGGCGAAGGTGAATATCAATTTTATGAGCGTGGCGCCGCTTGGGGAGGAGGAAGAGGAGGTGGAGAATGGGAGTGGTAGGAAGGATAGGGAGGCGTTAATGATTTTGGGGGTGGATCGACCCGTCGAGGATGAGGTTGTGAAGAGCTTGATCGGAGACGAGGGTGTCCTTGAGGCGAGTGTCGTTGTGTTGTAGGTTTAGAAGTGTAGGTGCCCGACGACTTCTTCCATCCACTGTGCCCCGAGGGTCCCGCAGAAGAAAGCGATATTCGATTGCAGACTTGGTAGGCTATGCACCCTTAAGTGATATCGGGTTGTGTACGAAGAAATGGGTAGAAATGCATTTACGAGCCAACCTATGCGCGAAGAGAATCCGAGTCAATTTTGTGAAGATGGCCCCCAGAAGGATGGTGGACGGCGAATTAACGTTAGTAGCGCCGATGCAGGAATGCGGCGGCGGAGCCGCTGACGCAAAGATGGAGAGCATTCGGCGGTTGGGGTTTTAGCTGCTGCTGTAGCTAAGGTACCTGAACAAGTATATGGGAGGAGCTGAGGTATAGGTATATCTTCATTCCTGAACTTAACTTCCCTTGTCTTCTTCCAGACCAGTCGACCAATTACGCTTTGCCCTTCACACGATAGGATTCCAATTCGACCATCCGGATCCCTCTCCAATAGTTTCAGCATATAGTAGCCTTTGACTCCTCTCTTTTCCATTCGATCGAATCGCCAGAGAGAACGTCCACCTCGCCTTTCCTCTGGCCCAAGGAAGTCCCTCCCAGCCAATTCTATCATACATCACGTGATCTCCACCATGTCGACCACCTCAAACCCAACTATCGTGCT
Organism: Aulographum hederae CBS 113979; assembly: GCA_010015705.1. Classification (NCBI taxonomy): domain Eukaryota; kingdom Fungi; phylum Ascomycota; class Dothideomycetes; order Aulographales; family Aulographaceae; genus Aulographum; species Aulographum hederae. The sequence continues at coordinate 51,330 of ML977197.1, forward strand.
CGTTGGAGGCGCGTGGCATGTCCCCGCCCACTACGAGCCACTTCTCAACCTCCTCCGCAAGACCCACACCGTTCACGTGCCGCACAACCCCTCCAGTAGCCTCACCCCGCCCCCCAAAGCCCTCGACGCCGACGTCTCGCAGGTCCGAGACCTAGCGACACGCCTCGCCGACGAAGGGAAGGACATCCTCGTCTTGGCCCATTCGTATGGCGGCGTAGTGAGCACGGAAGCGTTTTCTGGGCTCGGGAAGGAGCAGCGGCGGAAGGAAGGTAAGGAGGGCGGTGTGGTGAGGGCTGTTTGGATCTGTGGACATCTGCCTTTCAAGGGGATGAGTTTGGTCAACTGCTTCGGGGCGGAAACCATTGGGGAAGATACGGTTCCTTGGATCAAACCGAGAGTAAGTCGCTATCGTTTTCGTTCAGTCTTTGTGGTCTGTTCACGGTTCCAGTAGAGAAAGTGGACGTTTGACTATACTTCGTACTGACCTGAGTCAAGGACAGCATGCTAATCACCAGCAACCAGGCCGAGATTTTCTACAACGACGTTCCGGATGATCTGGCGAAGAAATGCGTCGAGATGCTCACAGGTCATCCGGTCTCGGCTCAGATCGAGGGGAAAGTTTCTTCTGAGGAATCGTGGAAGGGGTTTCCGCTCGAGTATATTGTCTGTACTCTGGATGTGGCCATTCCGAAAGACTTGCAGTTGTTGATGGTTCAGAAGGTCAGAGATACAGGAAAGGAGGTGAGGGTGCATGAGTTGGAGTCGGGCCACAGCCCCTTTTTGAGCATGCCGGAGAAGGTGAAAGATATCATAATCGAGGTGTAGAAAACGGTAGTTCGTGAGCCATTAGGTTGGTATGGAAGATATCGGGGGTTTGAATAGTCATGGAAATTATATCCAAGTCACGGGAAAGAACAGTTTCACGTGACGTACTCCATTCTGGTCGTCGAGATCTCCAAAGTTAGAAAAGGCCGATGCTCCCGAGTGCCGTTTGGACCCTTCCAAAGCCTGAGTCTGGTGGCTTTTGCGAGTCTTGATGTTGAGATTGCAGAGCCGGGGGTTTGTATTCTCGTAAACTCGAATGCGAGAAGGCGACGCGTGAGATCTGGGGCTCTTGCCGCGCGGCAAGCTTCGCCGTTAGAGGGCGTGGTTTGAAATGAGGCTGTGCAGGGCGAAATGTTCGAGTCATACTCGAATCCAGCGAGAGGGCGTCGTTTGACCGTTCAAGTTAGAGCAAGTTCCTGGTTATGGTTTAGGTTTAGCCAAAGACAGGATCCTGGATCTAATCCTGGATTGAGACTGCAATTGAACGAACCAGAGCTGTAGAATTCGTCGAAGAGCGGGTCCGCATTTTAAATGGGCGCAGTAGGGGAGCTTCCGGTGAATGCCAGGTGATTACTTAATAAGTTAGTAGCTGTGGGTATAAGAGAAGCTCACCCCCCGACCGAGTTAGTTCCTCTTTTTAATCTTCTCCTCGACAATTAACCCTAGCTATCACGTGCTCTCCTTTTGATCTTCTTCCACCCTTTTCCAAGTATAGCATATTTTCATCTTCAAGTATGTAGAGCGAATCGAACTAGCTGTATCCACCCTTCCAGAGAGACGTTTCGAGAGGTCGCGCCGTCAACTGGGTTGCTGTCACGTTATTTTTACCTTACCATCTGTGGCTGTGCTGCGCTTACGCCAATTTGACGCGCGTTTAGGAAAGGCCTTAGGCTGCCATCTTCGAACATCGACTTCTCCAGGACTTCCAACTAAGTGCCTCACATTGTTTTTGTTGTCTCCTTGAGGAGGCAATTGAAGCCTCAGCCTGTGGTCCTGGCATCGTTTACTGTCTCGACATCGCCAGCCTCAAGGACGCGAGCTACACATCACCGGCCGCTCACTGCACACGACAACATCGAGTTCCCGAGTCTGTCACTCCAGCTGAAGACTTTCCCAATACTTTTTGTACAACCAACTCTGTACTTCATTAGGTACGCTGAACCTCACCTTTGCATCGGACATGGCCAGCATCTTCTTGTTTGACGACGGATTCGTCTTCCTGGGCAAAACCTTCGACTTCGAATCCACCTCACTCACTGATGTCGGCACCGATGCAACTCTCGAAACAAGCGCTGATGAATATTGTGTCCTAGGTACAAGCTTCTCCAAATTACATGACCTACTCGTAGTTGACGAAGGTGACTCCGGGCCAGGCCGAAAGGCCGCCATGGGTACGCCTGGTCCCCGAACCTCCTTCGACGAGTGGATGGAGGGTTTCGAGGACACCGGGATTCCTCTGTCTATGCAGCCTGGATCCGACAACGACAGTGCAACAAGCTTCGACAATTTTCTCGATGATTTGCGTTGGCTTCCAGACGACTTGGACTCCTTGAGCTCCGAGGGACCCTATCCGGCTCTGAACATCTCTTTTGACGAACTCATCAATGCGAACGCCTGTGGTCCGCCTCTCTCAGAAAGTCCACAGGAAACAAGCTTGACGACTGATGGAGATACGACATATGCCGTCCAAGATGTATCACCCATTGTTGGTCAGGTCACTGTCCCGTCTGTGTACGGTTCTCCGGACGGACAGTATATGCCAACTTCGGGAGACGAATCCGCATCTGCGTATAGTCTGCGCTCCGTTGGACCTTCTTGTCACGCACAAGATGAGGGTGGATTGGGAACGATGGAATTCGCCCAACCATCCGTCACCACGGCTACGGAGCCTGCTGTAAGTCTTGTCTCTTTTGCCTGCCTGTCCCTCGTGGATCGTCGTTAATTTCGTCCAGCTTGAGGATGCCGAGCGTCCTCTTGCCCTGGATCCGAACCTCCTCAGGCAGAACCATGGTGTTAAACACGTGAAGCCCGATCACGAAACAGGTGGAACACTTTGCCCGCATGATCTCCCAACCGTTCGCTGCGAAGAGTCTGCGGCGCCATCAGCAGAGGATGCTATTGGTCAGGCCTCGATGGGATTAGAACACGCGGCGGAATCCCAGGCTTTCATGGAATTGGACCACGAAGCGGAAGCCCCAGTGACAAAAAGTGTGACTTGCAAATCAGAGAATGCCTCCTTCAGGAAGCAGCGAGTCAACTTCACCCTCGGACAGAAGGCGATTCTCATGGAATATTTCAATGAAGATCCTTATCCGGACCAGGATGCGACTATCCGTATCGCCAAGCTTGCGAAGTTGAAGCCGAAGCAAGTGAGCACATTCTACAACAACAAGAGGCATCGTGAAGCAGCGAATGTGTCCCATATCAAGGCGGAGCCTACCGAGGAAGCTGTCGGTGTCCCTCAGTCCCTTGCCCTTTGGCGCACTTCCGATTGGCAGCCGTTGATCAAACAGGAATATATCCAGAAATCCGAAATGTCTCCTGTCATCACGAAACTTGAGCTTATCCCTCCTGCTCGTGTTGCCGAAAGGAGGAGGGACTCTTCCCACATCAGCGTCGCCAGTTCCAGCAATGCCGTCGAGCCCTTCACGAAACATAGGCCGCTCCCAGAACCTTCCCAACGCGCCAAAAAGTCCAAAGACCGAAACGTCTTCCAATGCACGTTCTGCCTGGTCGAGATTGGTGCCAAATCCTGGCGTCGCCACGAAGAGAACCAACACCTCCCGCAATGCCTCTGGACTTGCATGGCGACCGGCCACCACGTCGACCCCTCAACGTCTCAATGCGCTTTCTGCAACTCTGATGATACATCCTCCGACCACCTAGCCGCATGCACCAACCGCGCTGGCGACTGCGCCGCCGCCTCCGAAAATAATCGCACCTTCTCCCGTCGCGACCATCTTGCGCAGCATATGAGGAAGTTTCACAATGCAAAGATGACGGATACAGTGGCGACGATCTGGCGATGCAAAAACAATGATGTACCCAGGCGTTGGTGGTGCGGCTTCTGCGGAGTCGAGTTGGAGGGGTGGAAGGCGAGGGAGAATCATATCCCGCATCACATGAGGGATGGACTCGATATGAGGAGCTGGGACGAGGATCGCGCGAGAGGCATGGGGACGCGGATGCATGGTGCATTCAAGAAGGCTCGGAGGGCCTAAGGTGATGATAACATGCGGTGTGTATGTGGCCGAGAGGGATTCTGTGTGGAATACGGAAAGTCAATTTGCACGACTGGTGGTTCATCCATCTACGATCTGGCTTTGCTCTCAAATTTCCTCCCCTTTTGTCTTTTGTATGGCGTTGACGAGATAACGGACGGCATTGGCGTTTTTGAAGCTTTGCATGAAGATTGATACCATGATGGATGCAGGACGTTCACGATTTTCCTGTCATTTGTACATATAACAACCAAGTTTTCATTTTCATTTTCAAGATATAGAAATTCCGCACCTGCATTGAGATGCAGACGCAGCGGCAATGCTGGAGACTTACTCTAAAATGCAAAAACCATTCACACCATCTACAACTTACTCGCCCTCATCTCCCTTTGGGTCGTTTCTCTAGTCTCCCCACCCTTTGCTTTCGCAGCTCTTTTCCTGGCCTCATCCCACTTTAGCACCTCCTCCCCCCACTTCCTATCAAGCATCTGCCTCTCCCTCCTCCTCTTCTCCCTCCATCCACCCTCCTTCTCCAAAGTCTCCTCACCCTTCCTCCACACATCCATCTCCCCACCCACCCATTCCGCCACTTGTCCCGCAACCTCCCCAACCTTCTCAAACACCAGAAAATGACCCGTCCCCTCCACAATCCCCTCCTTCACCCGTCCCATCCTCTCCCCTCCACTCCCGCCAGGTCCACTCCCCGTAACCCTCATCTTATGCGCTCTCTCACCCGCCTGAGCATACGGCGAGCTTGCGCCCCACAGGTAGAATACCGACGGTCGCAAGGAGCTCGCGTACGTGTCGTTGAGCGAATACATGGCGGTCGGAAAGTAGAAGGGGAAGCTGCTGCCGTTGGCCTCGGCTTCCGGGTGCATGTCGCGATGAGTGCTTGTGCTGGGAGCCGTAGCAGCGCGATGGTCGGAGAAGTTGGCGCGCATGATTGTGAGGGCTTCTTGGTGTTTTGGGGTTTTGAGGGTGACGGGCTGGGGACGGAAGAGGGATGGGGATTCTGCGTTTTCGGCCGGTCGAGGTGTTGATATTGGTTTTGATAATGACTTCGAAGCCGATTTTGGTTTTGGGGGAGGGAATTTCGGATCTGGATGGAGGAATGTTGGGGTAGGACGGAAGGCGGTCTCGCACAGGAGTTTTTGCACGCGCGGGTCGAATGTCTTGAGGAAGGGCAGTTTGCCGAGGATGGCGATGGCTTCTTCTTTGCTGCGGAAGACGTCGGGGCGGAAGGTGCCGAGTTTTGCGATTGCGTGGATGTTGGGAGCGTTTACGCGGGCGAAGACTGCGTCGATGCAGACCATGGAGGTCATAAGGCGGGGATGCATGAGGGCGAGGCCAATTCTGGGAAGATGTTAGAATGGATGTGGTTTTGGAGAAGCGGGCCTGGGGACATACAGAGAGGAAGAGCCCATGCTATGGCCTATGCCGACGAGTGGTCTGGGAAACTCATCACGGTAGGTGTTGATCAGGGAAAGTAGGTCCCTCCCATGATCGAAGAAGTGCGGATCACTCCCCATCTTCTCTTCATTCAGAACGTAACTGTCGCCCTGGTGTGCGACATCTGCCATCCAGATACTCCGAATCCGGAATCCAGCCTTCTTCAAGTGCGCATGGAGTTCGTCCCAGAACGGCTCATACAGCTCTTTTGTGAAGCCATTCGCGTGGCAGGCGATGATAGTGACATCTCCGGGCTGCGGGTTCGGGTTGTCGAGGGGGATGTACTGCTTCGCTGCCAGATGCAAGACCTCTTCTTGAGATGTAGAAGTGTTTTTGGGGTATTCGCGGATATGCTGGCAGGGAGAAGTTCGCTCGATGACACGGAATTGAGACATGATGGACTTGGTATATGGTGATCTCTTGAAGGAGTTGATGAAAAGAAGTAGACTAAGGGAACGTGAGGAGAGAACTGAAGAACAAATCGAAGAAGGAAAGCCGTCTTATCTACCACCTCGCCATGTCCCTTTCAACGGAGCATCCAGCGTAACACGTACCCACCGCAACCCCAAAAGCTCCCCAATCAACACAGCTCACAGCAGCCGGTCCCATAATCGACGCACCTAATCGCGATACCCGTCGATCAGGGCACCGCAAGGACCCTTAGCACACTCACTAAGTCGCTATACCTACCCAACAACTCCCATCCATAACCCTTTCCGTTACATCTCCACTGGATCCGAACAAGTCATGGCCTTCAATTGGAGCTGGTAGCGGAAGATCAACACAGGCGACAATCGCCTTCGGCATCCACATCTCAGCGCGCCTTGTCGTGGATCCACCGTCCAAGTGGGGCGGCCGTGGGTTTTTATTATTTGTTGTTTTAACGGTTCCTGTTGGCACGTTTTGGCGGCTGAAGTGGACGTTGGGACGCGGCGGCGTTGGCTGATGTCATAGGGGACGTGTTGGTAGCTGCGGGTCACGTGCCTTGGCTGGAATCTGGGGGCGTTTTCTCATCGCTCCACTGTTGTCGGTGTTGGCGCTGTGAAGTCCGCAACGAAGCTCAAGCATCGCTATAGATCGGAATCTTGAAACCGAATCAATGTCACCGCAACCACTGTTGACGGTCGGTCACATGCGCAAGAACGGAAGTCAGGTCACATGATTCCTACTATGATGCCCCTTTTACCCCTACTGTAATGAATTCATCTTGTCGTCAACGAACACTGCTCCATGGGAAATGAACGCTCCAAGTGCTAGCAGCGAGCTAATTCAATTAAAGAGAGAACCATCCAACTCAAAAGGAACGTATCTAACCTAACACTTAATGAATTAGCTCGCGCTGATCAGCAGATCACCTTGTTCTTCCTCATCATCCGTCTCTTCATAAAACTCCTCATCTTCGTCCTCGTCTTCTAGCTCGAAGAACTTTGTGTCCGCCTCTCGCTCTTTCGCAGCTTCCACCCTCTCCTTCCCCTGCAACCGATCTTCCCACTTCACATACGTTCCACTCGGCCCTGGCGCTCCCACTCGCTCTGGATTCTCATCGTCGTCCTCATAACTCCAATCGCCCACCTTCCAAGCCTCTTCATCTTCCGCCCAGCCTATCTCATCACTGCCCGAGCCATAGACACTTGACCCACTGTCCGGGTAAATCGCCTCGTTTGACTTCAAGGATGTATTGTCTTCCTTTTCCATTTCCTTCTCTTTGCCGTGACCCTGATACAGCTCTTCATCATCGAAATCCTCAATCCATTCATCAACAGGGGACAGATTCATACCCGCTGGTCTCTTTTTTATCCCCTGTGCTTTCTCCTTCATTCGCATTATCTTGTTCGCCTTCCTCAACTCCCTTTTCTCCTGCTCAAGCGGTGTTTCTTCCTTAGGAGAAACTTCCTTCATCTTTCCACGCTTTTTACTACTCATGCGCTCGACCTTCGGAAGCTTCAGCCTTTTTCTTTCCTTATTTGCCTCCCGCTGGACAGCCTCTTCCTTCGCAGCCTCTTCCTTCGCAGCCTCTTTCTTCGCAGCCTCTTTCTTCGCAGTCTCTTTCTTCGCAGCCTCTTTCTTCGCAGCCTCTTTCTTCGCAGCCTCTTTCTTCGCACGCTCAACCTCCAACAGCGTCTCTGCCTTCGACCACGGTCGAACTTCAGCCTGAGATAAACCGCTAGTGCTGTTCAAGGTTCCATCAGCGTTGAGAGTATGTCCCCAACCATACTTCTCAAACCTATCTGTCGAAAGCGTTTCCAGGAGGTGTTGGCGGGCCTGTGCGAGTGTGTCGTAGCTGAATGTTCTATTTGCGAGTAAAGGGCCTTGTTGGACGGACTCAGGGTTGTCATAGGCTGCGCGGAGGTTTTCACGTCGGTTGAGCTTGGGAGGGCGTGGTGGAGCGTCAGGGCCCCCGCGGCGAAAGGGGCGGAAGACGTTGGAGAGAGCGGTCTTGACACGATGGCGTAGAGGGAGCTTTGGGCGGAGTTTGAGGTCTGGGATGATCTTCTGGATCGATGTGGAGGGAACATTGAGATCTCGCACAGTTGACGGTGCAGTCAACAGTTCGGAACTTTTAGCGGCTTCATGCTGAAGATCGCTAGAAGAAGCCTGCCTTCGGAGGCGGTACCTATCTGACACAGCAACCGTTGAGGCGTCAGAGCTGGTAGTGGAGGTCCATTGCGCAGCTCGCGGTGAAAGTGGAGGAGGTTGGTCAGGTTGCGGACGTAGAGCTGGCGTAGGGCTGTCTGGCCTCGGAGACGTAGTTAGAGCCGGGCTGTCGGGCTGTGGAGGGGTTGTCTGAGCTGAACGGTCTGGTTGAGGAGGAGTGGTAGGAGCTGGACGGTCGGGCTGTGGAGGGGTTGTCGGAGCTGGACGGTCGGGCCGAGGAGGAGTGGTATGAGCTGGACGGTCCGGTCGAGGAGGCGTTGTGTGAGCAGGACGGTCAGGATGGGGAGTAGTTGGAGGAGCTGAATCGTCCGGTCGACGAGGTCTCGGTGGAGGAACTCGCTTGTGTCGATCAGGTTGAGGTTCAGAATGAGGCAAGAGAGACGGTCCTGGACTTGGTGGAGCAGATGCAGCAGAAGTACCGGAGGCTCTTGAGTTGCGTCGCTTGGCACGGGCACTCTTGAGAATTGCACGGAGCTCAGGCAACAACGCGCGGTTTAGGCCCCAGACAGGTCTATCAAGAATGGTCGATGGGATGGTGAATCGGGCGACTCGAAGCTCGTGGGTTCCGGATGCTGGCTGTACGAACTTCGTACCCAGGAACGGGATCCGTAGTTTCTCATTGCCATGGAATGGGAAGTACTGCTCAATCACCTCGCCTGCGGGCGACTGTAGTGAGCTTTCTATAGGCAAACGCAACCAATTGTCGAAGAATTCGTGCTTTTCGTCCGATTCATTCAATCGGTCTGGCGAGCATTGGTCATCCTGTATAGTCTTCACGCTGGGACACCCGGCAGAGGAGAGATCCTCTTTGAAATTGTCGTCCAAATTGTCGTGTAAGTCCTCTCCTTCCTCCTCCACAGTCTCAAGTCTGATCGGATGAGCTCCCGAGGACCATGGAAGCGTTGATTCGGGTTCAACTGGAACGAATGAGAAGGAATCCACTTTAATTTTGTTTTCTTGAGGCCGTGGTCTTATGGCCAGGAGATAGTCTATTTCATCGCATTGGGAGACGAAAGCCGGAAAACTTTTGCGAGGGTTCGCCTTGCCAGTGTCAGAAAGCTTGCTAACAGATTCAGGAGGAGAGGTCCTCGTGGTTGTAGCACAACCACTGGAGAGAGATAGACGAGTAGAATCTTCCTGGGTAGTTTCGTCGTCGATGTTCCCCGGAGACTCGTCGTCGGAACCAAGCTTTGATGTGCAATGTCTAGCATCACGAGAGCCCACATTCTCCCAACTCTGACGAGGACACAAAACATAGGCTATCCGCATCTTATCAAAAGAGGTATCGGAAACCGGAGATAAATTCGGAGTCTGGCAAAGGGAGTCACTCGATTCATAACCCTTATCAATAGAAACGAGACACTGGCCATCTGAGTCAGGTTCTGACGTTGGATTCTCAGGATCGAGAGTAACTAGACTCTCTTGGCCCTGAACGGGAGATAGACAGGGAAGACGTTTTGCTCCCCAAGACGGACCAAAGTCCCACTTGACCTCATTATGAGCGTCTGGGTTCAAGTGTACGTTCGGAAGGCGGTAGAAAGATCTAATCGCTCGAATCCTTTCCTCGTCAGATTCGGATCCCTGGGAAGAGTCATCCTCATTCCCAGGTAGGAGATTGGCAGATTGCTTGCCCTTTCCACGAGATGAAGGCTGACCTTTTCGCGAGCCACAGGAATCTCTCTTTTGGTTGTCCTTGTCGAACTCGAACGCCCAAGAAGATCCAACACTGTCTGGCGATCGGCAAATTTCGAATGCCGTCCTCTTCCGACTTGTACGAGTCCTCCCTTTCTCCTCGTTGCGAGGGTTTGAGAATTGTGACAAAGGCATCTTGACCATTTTCGAAGTGGGAGCAACGTGCCTCTTTACTTGACTTTTTTCCTCTTTGTCCGCTTGTACTCTCCTTGATGAGCCAGGTCCACCTTGATATTTCCGCGTGGCATCGCCTTTCAAGTTGGAGGAGTAAAGGTCTGGTGGAGGAGTTGAAGGGGAATCAGGCCTCGGCGGGCAGCAGCAGCAGAACAGGCCACGGAGGAAATTGGAACATCGCTTTCTCTTGACGCCTCTCGGGGACTTGCGAGTGTCAGAGGTTGCTTCGGGGGGTTGTTTGGCGGCTGGAGCGACATTGGGGACCTCTTCCTTTTCTTCGGCAAGGCGTTGGCGAAGTTTCCTCGACGACACATATCCTTGTTTGACACCGGAATCTACCCATAAGTACTTTGGCTCTGGTCGGGTAGATAATTTCCCTTCCGGAACAGCATCGTCGCTGGGAGGTTCTCCTTGGCTTGTTGCGCTACGCCAACCTGTTCCCGGCCAAGGCCTGTCCTTGCTGAAGATGTCCACGGCACGCTCGTCTTCTGCAGCCATGCCGAGCTTTTGAGCAATATTCCCATTCTGTCTCCGCATCGCTTTGCTCAGACCGCTTTTGAGCATGACCGCCATGAGACCGTACCACCGCTGGATAGTTGTGACTGTACAGGCTCCGGCTTCGTCCTCTTCGATTACGAAAGAGAGGTAGAAGTTGATCATGTGAGGAGAGAAGTTGTCGAAGGTGATATACCAAGACATGACATGGCGTTTTGGTCCAAGAGAGCGTATGTTTGGCCACTCGACGTCGAAGACATGAGCGGTCATTGGGCCAAGCCCGTACCCTTTCCATCGTGGGTCGAAGTTGAAGCGAGTGCCTTCGATGAGGATCTGTGGCTTGGTCGGAAGGGGAACAGGATCTACCTGAAGACGGCGCTCGAGCTCGGAGGGCTGTGAAGTCCAGGTGGGGAGCTCGCAAAGGGGGTTCCAGAAGCTCCAAGTTGCGGGGTCGCAGAGGATTGACCACGGTCTTGAGCTATGGGCCCGTACAGTGGAACTGGCATCGAGTCGGATGATTGGTTCTTGGAGTAGAACAGTTGGTCTGAATCCGTTGGCCATCCTAGATGTTGACGATGGTCAAGCTCGGAGTGAACGATGTTCTGCACGATGATTCTGTCGACGAAGCTCTCCGCCGTTACGAGAGTGGAAATTGCCAGGAGTCCAATGTGAAGGCGAAGATACATGGAGCGCTTTGTTTCGGTTCGGAAAACGAGTGTGTCTGGCAGAGGTCCAACGAAAGTTCCCTCCAAAGATGATGGAATGTCGACAAAATCTGCTGGATGGCTTGATTTAAATGATGATTGTAACGATTGGGAGGAGTCCGGGGTGAGTAGTGTGTCCAGAGGTGTATCAGAGTGGTTGTTGGGCTTGAAATGAGAGACATAAACAGCCTATCCTTCACTCTTGCCATACTCTGAGGGTCTGCAATGCTCTTTGAAGAAGCCATGGCGGCCCGTTACCTGAGAAGGAAAGCAACCCTACGAAAGTGATTCTAATGCAATGACGATAAATGGTGAGGAAGGAAGAAATAAGGGAGGCGACGAAACTGACAAGAGGAGAGAGATTGGGTGAGATTCAAGACAACCGCACTTGCTGCATGCAGGAACCCACGTGATGAAGTCTCACGTGACCACAATAAAAGCACATCGATGGGCTGCACCATGGCCATCGACCCTTGGAAATAATGGAAGTAGGTATCATAAAGCACCTGCATAAGCAAGGCGTATTTTTATTCGAAAGGATACCAAGGTAGGGTGAACGAACGCCTGCTATGGTACAGTCATAAGAACAAGACCGCTTTTGACCACTGCTCTCTCAGTATCTCCGAGACGAGAGCGGAAAAAAACCATCCGGTATGCTACAAATCTAGCCCTGCCATGGTCTTGAGGCAATCGTTGGGCTCTCAAAAGCGAGAGGGACTTTTACCGGCGGAGTTTTGTCCGGGGACATCTACGGTGGCCACCTCTGGCCGTGAACATGCTCAACAGTCCTATACTCAGCTTCCCCCAAGCAGAGGGCTGTTCTCCGCATCATTCCCCTTTCCGCCGTGCTTCTTCTTGCCCGTCCTCTTCTTCCTCTTCTTCTTCTTGCCGTCCGCCTTGCTACCATTCTCCTTGCCGTCTGCTCCATCGGCGGCACCATCACCCTGCGCATCAATATCACTGTCAACACTCTGGTTCGGTGTGGCCTCCAGAACCAGTTTCTTGATGCCGCCGGCTTCAACCGTGCTCTCAGTTATACTCCCGCTTCTTGCCGTCTGTCTCTTGACCAGTCCCAGAGAAGGATCTTCGCGAAGCTCCCCGATCGTATCCGACGACTCGGTTGTAACTGGTGACTCGTCTCTTTGTTCGTGTTCGTCGATTTCAGACGGAGGATGGATGTGATCGATTATCATCTTCTTGGGGAAGTCGGGAGGGAACGATTGCTGCGGTTGGTTTGTTGAGCGCGGACTCAATGCTTCGTCGTCCTTCTTTCCGTTGGTTGCGGTGCTCGGGCTTTCGTCCTCGGCAGCGTCACCTGGCTTGAACGAAGTGCGGCCACGAGAATTGTCGGACCAACTCCGCTGGCTCTTGAATGAGCCGCTCATCGTGCCGTATCCCTGTTGAAGTGCCCTGACGCCATCTTTTGCCTCATGTCCGGCATTGGCGAGCAGTCCTTCACCAACGCCGCCGGCCAAAGTTGATGCTTCCGGCACACTGACGCTGTGGGACCGACTGAAGCTATTTCCACCGTCATATCCGGAACTTTGCACGTCCTTTTGAGGAATTGTTTTGTCTTCTGGGACTGTCGCAACGCCAGGCTTGATCTTCACCGTGTTGATTCTCGTTTGCTTTGGCCTACTCGCTACATTGCTTGGCCCCAGCTTACCAAGTTGGGCACGCAATTCAGCGCCAGTGCCACGCATGGCCGTTGGCTCACCACCAGATGATCGACGCCGCATCATGAATGTGGCCTCCTTAGAATCGGAAAGCTTGCGTGCTGTATCGGGCGATTTGGGTTCGGCTGAATCAGTGTCCTTGTGATGTCGGTTTGCACGAGACGGTGCACGTGATATCTCACCCTCTTGGACGGTCGTGGTGCCTGGCTCGGGTGAAGTGACGACCTCTCCTTTGGGGATCCGCGTTCGTGGGGCGGGATTCATCCGTCGAATGGCTTTGTGCACGTCAACGAATACATCAGATTCGTCGATGATTTCTTCACCGATGAGCTCTTCAATAACGTCTTCTAACGTGACGACACCAAGAGCACCATGCGCTTCGCCAGGGAAATTCGACACAAGAACCATGTGAGATTTTCCTTCCTGGAAGAAATTGACAATATCAAGGCATGACGTGTCTGGACGGGTTTCTGGAAGTGTGGCGAGCGAAAAGTCGCGGACGCGCATGGCATCTTCGGGGTCGTAGGTGATCAGCATTTTAACTAACAGCATACCAACAAAATTGTGGACGTTGTCAGGCGCATAGATGGGGATGCGCGAGTAGCCAGCGGAGAGGATGTTGTCCATCATAGGCTCGTCGAGAATGGCATCTGCAGAGAGAGTGAATACATCGCTCATGGGCGTCATGATGCTTCCGACTGTCTTCTCCTTCAAATCCAGGACCGCGCTGATGATAGTAACCTCATCTTGGCTGAGGCGTTCACCATCAGCGGAGCCCAGAGTCCTGTGAAGCGTCACCAATGTCTTCAGTCCTGTCTTCTTGTACATTGTGCCATGGTCTTCGCCGAGTAACCAGTCGAGGAGTTTTGCGGTTGGCCATGCGACGGGCGCGAGGAGATACATGAGCATTAGAACGAAGGGTGATGCCCAAGCGCCTATAGGGAGGCCAAAGCGAACGCAAACGGATTGAGGCGCGATTTCGCCAAAGATGACTGGGGAAGTTAGTAGCTGTACAGCTCGATAAGATTTGAGACTTACCGATGAGCACTGTACTGCTGAGAACCGCAGGCCATCCTCCGCCCAGCGACCTGTCGAGAACGATTGGAAGGGTTTCGTTGGTGATGACATTGGATAGCAATAGTGTCACCAAGACCCAGTGTTTACCCTTCTTGAGGAGGTTTAGCACCTTTTTCGCGTGCTTTCTCTCGGAATCCTCGCCAGACGTTGCGATGACTTGTAAGTATATCTCATCTTGTCCCATGAGACTGTCATGGTGTCAGTGTTTGCCAATTGAGGGGAAACTGCTTAAATACGTACGCAATGGTCAACCCAGCGAAAGCGCCTCCCAGCAGCACCAGGGCAACGGCAATGCCCAGATAGGCCCAAAGACTGGCATCTTTAGGGTCCTTCGAAGCTTCCGAGTCGCCAAATATGCCCAGCAGTTCGCCGGTGGGAGCAGTATTGGCGGTTTGCGCGAGGCCAAGGAGCGCAACGGCAAAGGCGGAGAGGGTTGTTGTCGAGGTAAATAAAGCGGATACAGTGGCGCAAGGCATGTTCGAACGCGACATGCTCGCCCGCACGGCGATGGTATGAGGGTATATGATCGACTCGGTATGCCGAATGAGAGACGAACGCGTGGTGGACGAGTTTTTGAAGGCCTTGGTTTGTACCCTGTCGGTGGAAGTGGACGTCTGGCACCTGGACTGGGGGAGGAGCAGAGCACCAGCCGGGGGTTGGTTGCGTGCAGACGCCGATCGGGATGGAAGAGCGCCGCGGTTGCAGCAGCAGCACCTTGTGAACCCGCGGATTTCGGCGAAAAATAGGCGGCGTCGGTGGTCTGGGGGGTCTTTTGGAAGGCTGAAGATGGACTCAGCAGAGGGTTTGTATAGAGACAAAATTGGTCTTTGACGCCTCTTGTGGGCTTTGCTCTGCGTTCCTGATCACTGCCACTTTCTGAGTGAGCATCGAGGCGAGCGTCGTCATGCCAAGCCGAAACGCATCTGCCGCGCTGATGCCATCGCGTGGAGACTGGAGTGAGAGAGTCGATGCTTTAGACGTGCCTCCATCAAAGCTGCAGCATTAGACGTCCACGGCCATGCGGTCTGCTGCGAGCATACCGTAATAACCACCCAAAACCCACTCGAACTACTGCAGTCTGCAGCAAACCCCCCAAATTCCACCCCGCCATGGAGGGGATCCGATCGCCCTTCAAAGTTCCAACAAAGGGGTCCAGCCTCCAACCCTCAGGCCCTTCAGACTCTTCCATGACAGTGACAGCTTCCCCTCACCTTTCCCCTGTCTATCAAGTATAGCCTGCGTGAATCTGGATCACGGGAGGAACCTTTCCGTGCTTTCGGCTCCAGCTGCTCTGCAATGCCTCTCCAGCTACTGGACAAATACATCCGGTATAGCTGCCGGATCTACTTCTTCGGCTCCAAAGAAATGGTAAAGACGGAAAATTGTGAACCAAGTATCAGGGCGGAACCAGCTTCGTATCCGTCTGTATTGGCAGTTTTGTCGCCGGTTCCAGTTGCAGACTCTGTTCTCTTACCACATACCGTCTCGAGTCGACCCAACTACCGCATCGTCCTCACATCCATTGTCTTCACAAATTGTGCCGTGGTTACGACACAAAAGTTTTCAACATCCCACAGTCCCCTCACTTTCTCCGCAATGCTCGTCAGTCTGTTTGCCGGTCCTAGGGATCGCGTCCGCGGATCATCCTGAGATCGAATAACGACACGTTACTTGTGCTGCTAATCGCGGAGAAGCTCAAAACTGGCAACAAAGCCCCTTCAGATACGACAGCGTCGCTTACATACGTATGCACTTGAAGCCCCGTTGAATTCTTGATTGCCGCGTTGAATTTTGCTGTATATCACGTTGTCCATATTCAACCGTGCATAATTTGGATTTTATTTCCTTCATTCGACCGCATCTCCGTGATTTCTTGATCTATCTTCCACTTCGTGAATACTACCTTCCAAGGCACTGAAGCGTTGCTATTTTACATGCTTTGGTAACCGTAGGTAGCGAGGGCGATAGCATCATCAAGCCTATTTCTCTAGATAGCCTGATCATAGCCATTCCATACCTAAGGTACATTGCACTCTTCTCTTTCAAGGTCTCTGTTCAAGCATGATGTACAAGTTCCATCGGTTTCCGCCTAAGACTACTTTAGTGTAGAGCCTAGACGTAGTAGTACATATAGTGTTTGCCCGGCCGACCATTGCCTCCCACTACCACGTCCAATAACAATTTCCCCAAAATCTTCATTGCAATCTACGAACTCGTCTTCGTCTTCACTACTCTCCTGCCTATTACCATCTCCTTTCTCTCCACCTAATCCGTTAACCTCTCCACTTCCACTTTCCATACCCCTTCCTCCACCAATATTCTCCACAACAACCCCCTCCACCACCGTCTTAACCCATCGCTCAAGCTCCTTCACTTCTTCTCGTCCCCACCAACCACCTTCTTTGATGACAACCTCCTCCCTCACCCGTCCACACAGTCGGTCCACCAACTGTGCATTCGTCCCGGACTTTCCTTCCAAGCCCTTGACGCACTGTTCGAGCACGGCGCGGACGTGAGAGGCGATGGAGGGAGAACCAATTTGCAGGCGTCCGGGGGAAGGATGTGAAGTTAGAGAGTTGGCGAGGGCGGCGAGGAGGTAAACGGGATTGTAAGGATGGGAAGAGGGATGTGGGGACGTGACGTTAATGGAGTTAGACAGCTTAGTCGATGGAGCCACGACTGTCTTTCCTACAAGTCGGTTGTAAGATCTCGGCGCGAGTCTCTCCAACTCCGGCTGAGCCTCGAACTTCATCCCAGGCCTAACCCTCTCATGGTCATGTGCGCCCTGAGAATGACCCGGCGGACTCCTCCCCATCGGCGCCTGCTGCTGATAAGGCAACCCCCTCACGATCTCACCCCTCGTACCTCCTCTCCCTCTCCCTCTCCCTCTCCCTCTCCCTCTCGCTCCACCCCTTCCATCTCCCACTCCGCCTCCTCCTCCCCATGCCTTCGCCGCGCCGCCCGGTCCTTGCTGGAGCGGAGGGCGCGGGAGAGGTGATTTCGGAGGCGGCGCGAGGGCGGAGAGGAGGGGCGAGGAGGAAGCGGGCTGGGGCGGGAGGCATGTTAGCAGCGATTCGCCTGATCCTCCGACTGGGCGTCCTCCGAGTGATGGGGCTCCGAGGGAGGAACTGCTGCCGGCGGGGGAAGCTCTTTGTTGATGCTGCTGCGGCTGATATGGCGAGGTTTGTTGGGCGGGCGACCTTGCTGCTGCTGCTACTGTGTTGGGATGGGGATGGCGCCGTTTGCAAAGGCATGTTGAGTTGGGTGAGACTGTTGCTGAGGCTGTGGCTGGTGCTGTTGCTGGTGGTGCTGTAGGCCGCCCCCTCTTGCGACGACTGGGGAGCATGGCGGCGTTCCCGGCGAGTTTGGCCATCCTGCGGGACTGCTCCGGGGGCTTCGCTGAGGAGAGTGCTGCTGCTGGTGTTGTTGTTGAGCTCGTAGGCCTGGGAAAGGAGATCGCGGAGGAGGCGTTCCTGGTGTTCCCGGAGGAGTTGGGCTGTTGGTATTTGGGGTGCCTGGCCATGAGCCTTTTCCTCCTCCGTAGGCGAGGGGGGAGTTTGGTTTTGGGGGGAGAGGGAGGGGTGGCTGCCATCCGGGCGAGCGGGGCGCTCGACGTGGAGACCCGATGGGAGATTGGGGGTAGAGGCTTCGCGGGCTGCCTGGTCCAAATCCATATCCGTGGCTGGTGGATTGGGGGGAAGAGGTTTGAGATGGTTTTTTGGGATCCATTTCTCCTTTTCTTTCTTCTTGCCGATGAGCACAACAACTGGCTTCGCTTTGGGGTCCTTTTCTTTCACTTTCAGCTCCTTTGCTTGAAGCGGCAGGACAGATGTTGACGATGATGGTGAAGGCGTCGAGATGGAGATGGAGCGCTGCACGCATGCTGATGCTGATGCCTTGGCCGAGGGTGTCCGACGATGAAGCTGGCTGTGCTGCTCTGAGATGCGGCGACGGTGTGCTTGTGCTTCGGTTGGAGGCCTTCTCGTAGAAGTCTTTCTTTGCAAAGACGGTGAAATGTGGGAGTTTCGTGACGCTGAGACTGATGAAGTGTTCGCTCGCTTTCTTTCGGTGATGGGCGAAGTAGCTGGGCTATCACGAGTAGGGCTAACAGTGTCTTTGAGGATCTCAGAGGGAAGAAGAATCGGCCTTGGAGTGTTGTTCCTTGGCCGAAGAGGAACCGTGAAGGAGCGATCTCGTCTGATGCTGTCACCGGTTTCCGGTTCGTGGTTCGTGATGTCGCTACAAAGTGAATTTTCAACAATGCGGGAGTTGTAGAGGGGCCCCGGGAAGATGTGGGCGATGTAGTCGATTTTGTTCATAGTGCTAGGACCGGCATCGACTCTCTTCCCTGGGGGGGAATGGGCAAAAAGGCCTGAAGGCAGAGTTGATGGAAGAAGCGAGTCTGGAGCAGTGTGGTCGAAGGCTGGACTTGATGTGGTGGAGCCTTTTCTTTGTGCAGATGAATGCGGAAGGAGGGGCGAGTATTGAAATTCACAAGATCGGATGCTGTCGAGAACGTGAGAGGACAAAGGACAAAGAAATCGAGTCCACACCAGATCTGCCCGGGAGGCAAGAAAAAGAAGGCGAGAAATATCTGCAGGGAATATGGGAAAGAGCATAGGAAAGGGGTATCTAACTCCAACTCAGCCATTTGACAACATCCTCCGGAACCACTCTCCAACCCACTGTATCTCAGTCTCGTCCTCTCCATCGGCAGTCCTCTGCCAGAAATTCATGCCACCCAGGACATCCAGCCGTATTTGTTTTTCTGCCTTTTCAATCGCAACCTTTTCCATTTTCGCTCTCTCTTCCTTGGCGTCGTCGTACGCGTCATCCATACCAGAGTGATCGATGGAATCATCGCCATAGCCATTCACATAGTCAGTCTTGACTCCTGCTAAATCTCTCCGTACGATACTGCGCCTCATCAGTTTGACGAGCTCTGCAGCTTGGTCGTGCAGGGGAGACGTGCTCCCGACGGAGATGTTGAAGCTGGGGAGACGCAGCAAGGAGCCTGATGGAGGATACGACTTGAGGTATTTTCTGCCATCCGTGACCTTGGTGACCTTTTTCGATGTTCTATCGGACGCTGCATCGGTATAGAAGTCGGGCTCGATGACTTCGGTGGGCGAGATTTCAGATATCATTCCGTCTTCGGGAACTGGAAAGTCAAAGTCAAAAACGTCCTCTGAGACGGGGAAGTCTGCTTCTTCCTCTGTTGTGGCGAGAGGATCAACTGGATCGGCACCTGCAGTGCGGAAAAAGAGGACTGGAGACGCGAAAGGGTCAAAGTATTTTGCTGGTTGTGAAAAAAGCATGTCACGTGCATCGGTGAGAGACGACATGGGCATGAGAGGATTGTCTGCAAACTCCCAGAAGCTTGGTGTAGCTTTTGTTTTCTGCTTCAACCTCTTCATGCCCAGCTTGGCGATGACCTCGTCTTCAGCAGACGGGTCTGGTGGAAAGACCCAATCTACAATGGGCTCATTCACGGCACAGGCTGAGATGCGACGGTCAACACCAATCTTGCACTCGGTCAAGGCCAGCATGGTTGCCAGACCACCGCCAAGTAGCTCGCCGCAGACCCCAA
The DNA here is from genome assembly GCA_010015705.1 of Aulographum hederae CBS 113979. Lineage (NCBI taxonomy): Eukaryota > Fungi > Ascomycota > Dothideomycetes > Aulographales > Aulographaceae > Aulographum > Aulographum hederae. The sequence continues at coordinate 70,888 of ML977197.1, forward strand.
GTCGTGTAGCACTCCTGACTCGGCTGCCTGATGGGTAGGATTCAACCACGGTCTGGGTGAGGTTTTCCAGCACCCAGTCGTAACCGGTCAAGACATCGTGAACGGGGGTGGGGTGCACGAAGCTTCGCCCACCGCGGTACTCGATCTTCACGACAGCAGCATCCGTCGTGGCCAGCAGCGCGTTGATGATGGGTTCGTCATGATCGACAGGTTCGTATTCACCTGTACCATTCGGATCAGGCCGACCAGGGTAGCGGAATACGCAGGTTGGGGCATGGGGTAAGAATAGTATAAGGCGCGACGGCCTGCCAGACGCTGCAGAGACGGAAGACAGGGGCTTATATATCCTGGACGTGTGATGTCAGGGTCGTCAGGTACGGTAGATTGAACATGAAGAGTTTGAAGTGTGGCATTTAGGTGAAGCAGAGTTGTCCTTCTTGAAAAGGATTGAAAACAGGTTGCAACGAGGGATGACGGATGACGCTACGTGGTACTGTACTCACTTTAGGCTGATACTACCGCTCGAGCGACACGGCACGGTGACTTGGTCGGGCGGGGAAAACAGACTCGAGGCGAGGGTGGAGTAGCCACTGCGACTGTCATGGTGGCCAAGTGGGTGGCCGAGACGATCGAGATAGCCGTTGGTGGTGGAGGTGGAGGTGGATGCGTCTTTTCCCGCAGAGGAGGCGAAACGCAGCGCGCGCGATAGTCGGCCGAGCAAATGCGCTGGAACTGAGTGCAAGGCAGTCGTTGCTGCTGCCAACACGCAGGATTCTGGCATACGCGTTTAGGCTTGCTTTCTGGTGGTGAGGGTGCGAGTCTGCGAGGATGAACATCGCTGTGGGTACGGGTGCGGGTGCGGTCACTGGGTGCTGTTCGCTGGGCTGGGTCGACTCGCACATCTGTGGGTGCACTTGGGTGCACTGGGGGTAGTTTTGGGGGCACTTGGCTTGGGTGCAGGTGGCTGTGGGTGGGGGGTTTGCACCTGGGTGCGGGTGGGTGCATCTGCACTTGGCCCTTGGGTGCAGTCACTGCGTTTTAGGGAGCATTCAGCGACGGATTTGGCTCTAAAAACAAGACTGCGGAGGTGCAGCCACTGTGCAGCCATCCCAAGGCTGCTACTAGCCCGAAACAGGCTGGTGACTACGGTACTCACTCGTTGATTGGGTGTCTCGCAGGGGATTGCCGCAGCTAGAAGGCGCCCCCAAGGCCTGGTCGCGGCTTGGTCTTCGTTGGTGCTCTTTCCTGACCTGTCCTGGCACAGCCTCTCCAACTGCCCTCTTGGCCCTCAGCCTCACGCGACGCTGCAAGTGCAATTGAGGAGATTCGATCCTTCGCCTTCGCCTTCGCCTTCACAGCCTCGACTCGACTGTCACTATCTGTCTGTCTCTTCCTCCTCCTCCCTCGGCCCCCTCTCCTCTTCTCTTCTTCTCTTCACAACTCTCCTTCCGCCCTCCGACCTCCGCCTTCCTTATTGCCCAATTGCTCCTGTGCGTCGCGCGTTGCCGATTGACGGGCTGCTTGAAGCACCTCTGCTCCGTCCGAGCCCCCTTTGGCAACTTGAAACAGGCACACACGACCCCCATATTACATCCCAGACGGCCCAGCCTACCCCGACAACCACCTATCCCGGTCGTCTCAGGGCCTTATTCTACCGAAACGACCATTCTGCATATTATCCTCTCGCGCAATTGCATCAGACCAACGCACACCACCACCCAGCAACAACAACGACAACATCCACATCAACAACAACGCACCTCTGCGGCGCCCGACCAACCCTCCGCGCCCCCAGCTCCACTCGACCAACACGCTACGTGGACCGTCCCCCGAGACGAGCAGCCGGACAAAGCACAAAGAGGAGGACAAGCACAATCTTCACAACGGCTTCCGTTCGAGCTTTTTCCTCGCTGCAACGGTAGCAGCACCGGCGGCGAGCAACCAGGCGTCAAATTCCCCTTCCACATGTCCACCATGGCAGAGGGAGGCCGGATCCGGGCAAGCTGTGCCCTCCTCCGCAACTTGGTTCTCGCGGGACTCACCTACGCCCTCATCTTCGGCATCATACAGGTTCTCCAGAGTCCTTCCGGCACCGTCAAAGGCAAGCTGGGCATACCCGCCTTCCTCGACAAATCGGGCCCCGCCGATATTATTAAAACCACAAAGGCTGGCGTCAAAGTCAAATTTGCAACCACCTCCAATCTGGTCACCATCAATCCACACGCAAATGTTTTCAACCGGCCCAAGAGCGCCGTCCAGCCCAAGGACGACTACATGGGTCCCCGTCCTCACGTCGACACCGAGGCCGATTTGAAGATGCTGGTCGAGGAGTGCCGAGGGACATATAACGGCATCGAGAAGATGCGCAACGTCTTCGACTGTCTTGAGTTTCTCTCTGACGGGTCTGACCGTTACTACACCCTCCCCGACCAGCCATACAGAGCCAGCGCCCAAGACCCACGGAAGGCCGAGTACGCATCTGCCGACAACCAGAACAACACACTTTCAGCATACCCATCGCATTCTGAGAGTGCAACTGCGAACAAGACCACCATTGGAACGTGCCCTGGACCGATCGTCCCTTATCATGTCTACTGGACCGGCCCTGCGACCTGGCGAGTCGAAGTCTTCATCAAGTCTTACCTATATACGCAGAACCTCGCATGCTCCCGGTTGTGGCTGTGGCTTGACAGCGACAGGCACCCCAACGCGGTCGACAAGATGCTGCACTCGGACCCGCTGTTTGCACGTTTCTTGCCATTCGTCGAGCGCGGCGATATCGTTCTGCAGTCCTGGAAATTCCCCAACCACATTCCAGTGCCAAAGAGCGAAGATGCAGCGAACAAGAACACCAACATTGAATACTACAAGTCCCCCGGAAAGCCAAACTCCAAGGGCGAGACTGCTGTGGCTGATGGAATCATCGAAGACCAGGATGGCCAGCAATGGCTGGTCCTGACACCCAAACAGATGACCTTCCTTCCCCAAGCCGTCTCGGATGCCGTCCGTTTCGTCGTCCTCCATCTCCACGGTGGTGCCTACTTCGATATGGACGTATTGATGCTCAGAGACATGCGACCACTCCTCCTTCCCAAGGAGCACAGCTTTGCGGAACGGTGGGCAGCCCATCAGCATCCCGGAGACTACAACACAGCAGTGATGAGTCTGACGGCAAACTCGTCCTTGTCTTCTTACCTGTTGAGAGGTGGCGTCAGGATGGGACTGAATTTCCATCCCCGCGTCATCGGCCGCATGGCTTGGAAAGACGGCCGAGACAAGGAGTTCCTCATGTTGGAGACCGCAGCCTTCGATCCCATCTGGACAGAGTTCAACTGGGATCGTGAAGGTCGCTGCACCGTGCCCTGCCTGCGCGACTACAGCGCTGCTTTCAAGGGCAAGGCCGCTTCCGCCAAAGACGAATGGGAAAGCTATGATGGCCCCCAGCTCGAGCAGATCGACGCGGAGCAGCTGGGAACCGTGACCGAGACCAGGTCTGAGGATCTCAAGCCCCGTTCCCTCGACACCGGCATCCGCAATGCTGGTGGTCGAATTTACAGACGCACTACCAGCGATCCGGAAGGCAAGCGCAGTGACGGAGCTGAGGTGGCTACCCCACCGGGTGGTCATGAACCCTCGTCCTCTTCGTCCTCGCATGGTGCCTCCGGCTCTGAGGCCCCGGATCCTGATTCCTTCTCCACAACTTCGGCTGAAGAGGCGGAGCTCAGGAGCCAAGGCGTCATCGCTGAGTACATCATTGAAGAAGACAAGTATCCGCCGAACAACAGGACGCTGGAAAATTTCTTCAGGGGCGCGTGGACGTATCACGTGCACAATCAGGTTAGTATCCCTGCCTCGACCTCCACCAACCGCGATAGGTGGTGGGAAGCAGTCATTGGCTGGGTGAGTGTGCTGACACATATTCTTTCTCAGTGGTCTAAGCACCCCGAACCATCCTCTTGGATGAACGTCCTCGAAGTAGCACACAACGGCTTCTTTGCCGGCGAACGTACCAATCCGTACGGTGAGATGTGGGAGGGTCCGTCCCTCATGCCATACAACTACTGGCCGGAGTTTGTTTGATTTGCTATATTGCCTTGTCCCTAGGCCTGTCACTTTCCTCTGTGACATGGCCCGTTTTGGACTCGGGTCTGACTTGTAGATGTGTATTGCCGCGGTTGCATCAAAAGCATCTCCCTTGCCCGGCTGTGGGCTACACCTGTTTTCCGGCTTATCCACCGGCTGGACTCCTGCGGACTGTCCTTCCCTTAACTTCGCTTCACTCCACACATTTCTGTACGAAGTCTTGCTCCATAACAAGGCTTCCTGTTTCGATACACCATGGCTCACAAACGCTCCAATCCTCATAACGGCTTCAACTGGCGGCTACATCACGGATCCTACGCAGCCTGTAACCACTTGCTGGGTGGACTCATACGGGCTTCATAAGCAGACCTTCCCTCCGCCTCCGACCTCGCAAAGACTGCTCAGCCCTGTCCATGCATCTTCCTGCTGCTTTCTACCGTTCTGCCTAGAGTGTCTGCCATCTGTCCTCCGACAATATATGCAGTCGCCCATTCGCTTTGGTGTTTCGGGTCTCGCGTCTTCTTTCTCAGCGGTGGAAAAGGGTCCTGGCTTCCTCTACCTTCAGTCGTCTGGCTTCTCACCTCGACTCGGACCTTTGCCACTTCTTTTCATTCGACTCCTGCACACGTACTCGCCGGTTGGGATACCACAACCATCACCACCGAACCTTTTCATTTCCTATTTATCCAAGCGATCGGAGTTCATGGCGTTTCTATAGGGCTGGCCGGCCATGTTGCCAGGCCGCCCGGCTGGTTAGGGCAGGCCGGTACGGATGGGACAAAGTACTGTGGGCATTTGGCGTTTTACCATGCTATTATTCTGTTTTTGTCTTTTTATCAATCGGTCATATCAATCTGTGCGGGTAGAGCATGAGCATGCTCGGGCTTTTTTGGTTCTTTTGTATAAGACCGCCGGAGGTCCTCGTGGAGAGGTTTATTTTTTGGTGAAGGGGAAGATAACATAGAGAGGATGCGATGGGCGGCTTGAGGTGATATTTATTGCTGTGGATTGGGAAATGTAGATATTCCTATGCATGTTAGAGCGGAGGTTGCATTGATTGGCCTCGAGGACTCTGGAGAGGAGTACCTACCTAGGTTGAGGTTAATTGAACTGAAGAAATTTAGGATTCTCACCGTTACTGCCGATTTGCATGCGATTGATGTGAGGAATGTTGAGCTGGTGATTCTCACGCCGCTCTTCTTCCAGAGAAATTCGACTCATGTAGGTAGGAAGGGTAGGAGTATCACGTGACAAAAACAATCACGTGTTGAAAAGGGGCCCCCTGATGGGACTTCGGAGGTTCAGTTCCCCTTACTTAACGTTATCACAAGCACACTTTGGATTCTGAAAAGTAGTGGAGTTATGATATCTAAAGGGAAGCTTGTACAAGGTTAATTGAAAAAGTAGATGGGTTGCGATATCCAAGCGAGGATTTGATGTATCGAATTCTTATTTCGCCTTCCCGGGGCATAGGTAACAGCTTTGGAATCAGCCTGGAGATCGATTTCAGATGAAATCTTCGTATCCAACCTTAAGGAACTCGAAAGAGATGCCACCGAGATGGTAAGATTGCGGTATCTGAGTTAAATTTCGTTACGATAGCAAGCTTCGCTTTATAACCGTCACTCAGCGCTTACTTAAGACGCAACGCTATAAGAAGAACAGCCTAGATTAGAAAGTAGTAGAGTTATAATATTTAAAGAAAGACACAATATAAATCGATTGAAAGAAGTAGTAAAATCACGGTATCTAAGCGAAGGTTTAAGATATCGAGTCCTTATTTATCCTTCCTAGGGCGTGGGTAACAGCTTTAGAATTAGTCTAGAGATTAATCTAGAGTGAAATCCTCGTATCTAACCTTAGGAATTTAAGGTATGTATTAGAAAAAGGGCAAGATTGCGATATCCGAGTGAGGTTTTGTTGGGTGGAGTGGTTAGCTAACCCAGACATAACAAAAAAGCCTTTTTAAAAGTGGGCGTGGAGTGGACGAGCAGTATATTATCAACGTGCTCGTAAAATGTTAGAGGCGCCAAGAGCTGATTACGGTCAGGTGTGAGGTAGTAGAAAGGTTCCAAAGTTTCCACCACTTCAGCTTTAGCCTCTCTCTCCCGTCACTCCAACCTCGCTCCGCGATCTTCTCACGATCACCTCCTTCCAACAACCACCACCCAACACCCTTTCATCAACATCCAAGACAAGCGGAAAATAACAGCTTACATCATGGATCGCATCAACGAGGATCTGCGTCAAGTTCTTTCAAAGTCCTGGAAATGCGACCCCTCAGAAGCAATCCCTCCCTGCCTCCTTCCACGGCCTCCAAACTCCAACGGCAAAAACCAGCCAGACTACAAGCATTGGACGGCCGATTACACGAAGGCCCTGATCAAGCTGGTCTCGGCCACACCAGGTCGGCAGTTGCGCGCACTCCACTCGATCGCAATCGCGGCCCTGCGAGGCGACCAGCTCAAGAAAGAAGCAGAGTCAAACAAGGGATTGTTCGTTTCGGGAACCTATTCCACGCAGCAAGATTTCGCTGGAGCACTTGTTGCCTTCAATCGATTGGCTATCCCGAACCCTGGACGTCAGATCCAACGTCAGGTCCACCTTTCGCACCGGCTGCACAACGTCGTCGACATTGAATACTACTGGAAGAGAGGCGTCGAGCTCTGCGTCCCGGGAGCGCTGGTTCCTCCAGGGCCTGGTGTAAATTGGAACCGTGGCCTTTTGCAAAAACTGGCTTTGCTGGCCGAGCAAACTGCTGAAGAAGCTGAGAGCGCCGAGCTCCAGCTGGTGGAAGCCGCGCAGCAGCTTGGTGTGGAAGTGCTCAACGCAGATGTCGTGACGCGTGTACTGGCCGGAGCGGTCCCAGCAAGTGGTCCACCGGGACAGGATCCAGCAGCTCAACCACTCCACGAGCCCAGCCGAAGTGCCAGCCATGAGCGCTTACACCCTGTTGAAGACCAAAGCTCATCCCCTTGGTTTGTACCGAACGACCGCGCTGAAAGCCCCTCGGCCCAGACACACCCCACTGGCCACGAGGCAGCTCGAGAGTCTGACGGACCATCGGCGGTGACTTCAGGGACTTTGCCAAGCCTCGAGGAACGATTCGAGTCAACAGAGAGGGGACGAGGACGAAAACGGCGGCGGCGGCCACGCGCAACCGGATTGTAAATCGCTGGGTATCCCAAGCTGAACAATACGTTGAACTTTCAAAGCAAAGCTGACAGAAAACTCGAGCTCCAGAAAGCGCTCCAGAGACACAAGCAGGAACACAGAGGACCAACGCCTGGTAGAAGAATCCGATCATGAAACATCGGAGATCGCGCCCGGCACTGATGCTAGTCTCAGAGGACCGCAGCCTCTCGCCCAACTTGCTGGCTTCCTGCTCGAGAACTCGGACGATGACGAGCCTCTGAGTAGAACAACGTCTATCTTGAAGCCGAAGAACCAGGGAGCGGAAGAGAAGATTTCCGAATTGGAAGACAAGGTTGACGGATTGGAGACGGAGATTGTGGTGCTGAAACGCAAGCTGGCTAGGAAAGATGCCATAATCGCCACGCAAGAGAAACCAATTGGACGAGCTGGAGGGAAAGCTGGCTGAGGCCGAGGCTGGTCGAAAGCGCCGACGCGTGGAGTGTATGAGGGATGGTCGATAGTGGAGTAATTACAGTGGGATACACAAGCATACCAGGTAGATGAAACGTACCTGACGGACCCAAGTCGCACCAAAACGTTGTAGTATCAAGCAAGATAGAATATCCAAGAGGCCGTTTCGTTCGTCGGGGCCGTCGATTGTCGCGCTACAGCCTGGGAGGAGTCTAATAATGGCTAGATATGAATGACCTCGAAGAATGCCTAAACCTCATGAAAAACATCCCGACATGACCATGGCCCTACTCTTCATCCTCATCCTACTCCTGGGAATCCTCCTGATCTTCATCCCAACTCTTCCAAAATTCCCTCCTCCCTTCAATTCCCGCTGGGCCCTCCCTTCCATGCTTCTCTGCCAACCTCCGCAAACCCATCTTCGTACCCGCCTTCAATGCCTCGTCATCTCTGTCTGTCCATACGCCGCGCCTATCATCCGGTAGATGCCCTTGCTCTTCAAGGATATCGAGCACCTTTATGGCAAGCTTCATATTCGCCGACGTTGCTTTGACTGCGGCAATGACATGATCAGCTTTGTAGCCGTCCTTGATGAGTGCTTCAACTTCGTCCATCAAGGTTAGGCGATCTGATTGAGATTGTTCTTCCGTTTCTTCGCCGTTGGTGAGATCCTCGGGTTCCTCCATACCGTTGCTGTCGCCAACGTCTTGCCGTCGACCGAGTTCGGAGGAAATGTCTGCTTCGTTTCCGTCCTTGTCAATTTCCTGCAAATCGCCAATGTGGGGGACGGCTTCGGGTTCTTCTTCGACTGAGCCTTCTCCCACTTCCTCGTCATCTTCCTCGACGTCAGCTTCTGGGCCATCCTCCGGTTCAGGGACGTCTACATCTACATCTTGCGAGTCTTCCGCTATAGTCTCGTGCGTATCTAGAGCAGCATGTGACCGTGCTTTGACAGAGTTGCCATTCACGGCACCATTGGACGTTCCGACCGGTGAAGCGAGTTTCGAGGATACCTCTTGGGCCTGTCGGGGTTGTGTTTCAACTCTGCGGCGCTTACTACTGGCTGGCTCTTCAACACCCTCAAAGGAGGCTGTAGGCCTATCTTGAAGTGCGCGCTTGTTCTTCGAACCATTGCTCACCCGACTCCTCTCCAGAACTGGTATAATGTCCGTCTTGATGTATTCAGCCCAGTCCTGCCATGGGCCGCGTTCAATGTGTGTCTCATCCCAAGCCTCCCAGGCTTTTGTGTAAATGGGTTGCCATCCTCGGTACCGGTTAAGCTCATCATAAATGGGACGAGCTTCGTCCCTGAAAAACTGTTCCCACTTCTTTGCGGAAATTGGTCTCGCATCTCGCCCTGCCCATTGCCTCCAAGCTGCGTCAAAGTTGGCTAGTGGCATCACTAATATGTCTTCTGCACTCGCAATCAAATCATGAAAGTCTTCATCGTCAAAGTCGGCATCTTCTATTGGCACGTTCGCCTTTCCTTTCCCCCTTTCGGAATCCTGTCCACGCACAGCTTCGGGACTGCTCTTGATCTTGTCCGCATTCGGGTGCTCCGCTTGTCTGTGGGGCAAAGCTTTCGATGTAACGTTTGGAACGTAGTTTTCGAGTCCCTTCGGAGGTTTGTCTGCAAGGTGACTGACGTATCGGTCGCGCCATGATTGCATGGTATGGCGTGGATTCTGTCCCAGTCAGCAACTCTGTCAATCCATTGAAAGGGAACAAGAGAAGCTAACCTCTGCTGCAAATGGAGTGTAAATCACATTGCCCTTGGTTGGCAGTCCTTTTACTGCGCAGTCCATGACATATTTGTAAAGCAGCTGATCGTCTTCAGCAGTGAAGTCTGTGCGACCTTTTTTGGCCGGTAAAGATGTCGAGCCCACGGCTCTGACTGACCCAGCAGGAGGGCCAGCTAGATGGTCGTCCGCTTCTGCTATTTCTCCATCTTGCAGACTGGCGGTTATGAAGGTGAAAGACAAGCTCCCAGCTGGCGAGCCTTTGCGCTTGTGATCAAATATGCGGAAGTCGGCTTGTGTTTCCAAAGGTACGACAGTGCCACCGTTGTTCTCGACTTTCTCCACGAAGCGTCTCCGCTGTGGGACTGTGCGGGCGAGGAAGAACTTGATGCCAGCAAAGAGGTCTCCGTGGATGTCGGCATCTTCAGCTACGTCTGTGTAGATAATTGGGGCGTGATGAGGCTCGGCCATGATGAGGTGAGGGTTGCAAGATGGGGTCGCAGGATGAGGGCTGATGCGCCGTGCGGTCGACGCGTTCGGGACAGGGCCTTAGTTTGTCACGACTTCTCGTGACAGGTCTTGGCGAACTCGAGGGCTGTGGTCAGGTTATCTCGACGTCGTCAACCTCCTCCAAGACTCCAAGTCCACTTTGTGCAAAATCTGACAAGCCCAATGCGATCGTTGTAATCTTCTGACTCGTCTCACTATGCTTGTGGGAGCAAGACCATGTCGCTCATTCGAAACGTGGCACTTTTCGTGCTAACGATAACTTTCTTCACCTTCGTAGCCTTTTTCGGCCGTCTCCCTGGTCTACGGTATGTCCCATAGCTTGATGTATGTCATGTGGAGTTAATCTAATGATATGTCAAAAGAAACACCCCGATTGGCTTCCTTCATCGCGTGCTTTGGCTACACATTCCCTCCGCTTGTCGCAGCATAGACGGCAAGCTCACGGGAGGCCGCATTACTCGATCTAGTCGAGATCTGGGGAACCACCTCATCAACAACAAGCACCCCGTGATTCTGGTACGTCGGACAACTTACACTTGTAGAGAAAATCTGACCAACGTCCCCAGGCCTTTTTCCTCGGACTGGTCACCGCATCTGCAGCACTATTTCTCTCCTCATCATGGCAGCTTCTTCCACTATTTCACAAGTTCCTCGTCCCGGTAATCCTTTCGCTTCCATATCTGTTCACCTACTTGAGTGCAAGCATGCGCGTTAATCCAGACCTCCATGTGACGCCTTCGAATCATGCTATCCAAGTCTCAAAGTTTCCATACGACCACATCCTCTATCATCCAGATAACAACTGCCGGACCTGCAACATGGAGAAGCCAGCACGAAGCAAGCACTGTAGCATATGCAGAGCCTGTGTTGCTCGTTGCGACCATCACTGTGTATGGGTGAACAACTGCCTTGGACATGGAAACTACAAGTATTTCCTCTACCTCCTCCTTTCGACATCAATTCTGCTGGCATATGGCTCATACCTTTGCTACATGGTTCTCTCCCCGCAGGTCAAGGAGATTACGAGGCGATATCCCAACTCAGTACGAGTCCATGTTCCAAATACATCTGGGAACTTCATGCAAAATATTATGGCAAACACCACGAGCAAGTTCTTCCGAGGCATTGATGTACTGTCAATTGCTCTGCAGCTAGGTGGAGTGTCGGTTGCCGGAGTCGGGTTGTTAGCAGTACTTACGGCTCCTTTACCCTTCGCATTGTTGGTCTATCATGTCTATCTCATCTGGGCAGGCATGACGACCAATGAGAGTGGCAAGTGGGATGACTGGAAAGAGGATATGCGAGACGGATGTGTTTTTCTTGGAGACCTCAAGCCGTTTGGAGATGCCACTGATACTATCAGGAGAGACGGAACCACCTGGCCTCTTGAACCCACACAATTCCTCGTACGGACCAGAGACGGTCAGCCGCCAAGGAAGCTGCCGAAAGAGATTGAGAAGATGGTTGTGGAGGGCAGTTTCCGAAGATGCTATCATCTCAATTATGTGAACAACATATACGATCTGGGATTTTGGGACAATCTCCTGGAGGTGTTGATCGATTGATGGATGGGTGAAGAAGTAACGCGAAATGTACGAGTGCATACCCCGGCAATGGATGATACTTTCCAAAGCAATGCTCTCTAGTAATGTATGCTGCGTGTCAAAACGCCGCACAATGCGATCTATCCTCTCCAACTGCACACGTCAATATCAAAAACACCGCGCTGTCTATAGCTTCGCATCGGTTTCCGGAACGCCAGTTTTCGCCGTGAATCCTTCAGCTTGCCACGACTTCTGCGCAGTAAGCTTCAGATTTCTCTGCTCGGTTTCGCTCAGACGCTTACTATCTCCTGCTCTTCTCTGCAGCGACTCTTGTGTCTCGACCAGGGACGCGTTTGCCCCGCCGTTCGGATCGAAGGTGTAGGAGCGGAATTCGGTGTTGGCCCAGCCGGTGCCTGCGGTCAAACTGTTAGATACTTGATACCATCTCCTCACGATCAGAGCTTGACTTGACGTACCAACAAACTTATCATGATCACTCCAATCCTCCGTTAAATAATGCAAAAAGCCACCATGCGTCACGATCGCAATCTCCTCCTCCTCCTCCCTCCCCATCAACCACTGCCTCGCGACCCTCGCCCTTGCAGAAATCATATCCTCATACGGCGCCCACGGCCCCTTCTTACTATTCCAATCCTCCCTCCCATCCAGCTGGCGCAAATCAACCGGTTCCCCCGCAAACTCCTTCTCCAGCTCCTGCACGCTGCTGCCGGTATCGCAGGGGAGGTCCGACGTCTCCTGCAGCTCGGGGAGCGCGACGACGGCGAGCTTTTTGGCGGCGATGGGGGCTTCGAAGGAGTAGAGGGCCGTGTAGAGGGTGCGTTTGAGGGGCGAGGCGACGATGAGGGAGAGGGAGTCTAGGGAGGGGAAGTTGGAGGAGAGGTCGCGGCATTGTTGGATGCCGTAGTCGGTTAGGAGGGGGTCGGGCATGGAATGGTTTGCGTAGGAGAGGTTGTGGAAGCCTTGGGCGTGGCGGACGAGGTGGATTAATCGGGGAGGCATTGTGGTGAATTTGTCTGTTTTTGAAATCTGAAAGGGTCTAAAAACGGTGATGCGTAGAACAGGTTGTCGAGCTCCTTCAGATGTTAAGAGCGAAGAGGGTTGCTACAGGAAGAAAGGAATGCAATAAAGGAAGAGAAAAACGGGCTCCATATTTATCTCTCGGCGGGAAAACCGAATCAAAAACAGCGACAACAGCACATGGATCAGATCTTTGTCAGATCCACGTGCTGGCGCGAACCAGACCCTGATGTTGTTCGGTGGGATTGATTTCCTCATCAAGATCTGGAAAGCCGTTGCCGTTGAGATCTCTTATCTTAGCGCCGTCTGCCCTGCAGATTCCGTCAACGGCGTTCCACGTGGTTGGCCGCGGCTACGTTTCCGGATTGAGTCCTTGTTCCGACCTCGCGATGGGAAGAACGTTAAGAGGCGGACGCCCGCTTCAATTGATTCCAAGATCTCCGTCCTTATTGAAAATTGTATGTTGTTGTTGCGGAAGTGCTATTCGTACACAGAGCTGGGAGGCAGGTATGTCCGAGACAAGTCGAGGAGTGCTTCTCTCTTGACCAAGATGTCAGACAAGGAATTGGGTTGATTCTTCGGACAATTGATTATGAAGGCTCTGCATTTTCTTGTCACCTGCGTTGCCGTTCCTAGAGGTCTAAAGATATTTGCAACAAGCTGCAAGGCTTCTTCAAGATGCGGTACTATCTGTTCTCGTCATTCATTATGGTTAGCATGCAACAACCCGACTGGCTCGAGCTTGAAATGCAGGTTTGTTTGTTAGAAGGCTTTGCGCATGATTATTAACGTTGGTTCTTATACCCTCTTAGTCCCTTTCGTCGTTCTGTCCACAATCCGTCCGAGACGCGTTTTACCTACAAGGCGAATGAGCTATAAGCTAGGATCGGCAAAAGAAGGGACCGATTGCTTTATTGCATAGCTCAATACCTCATAGGAAGCAATTGAAACATGAGAAACTCAGCAACAAATCAGGAATCTGCATCCTTCATTTCGTTCTCGGATGGTGAACCAGTAAGTGGGGACTGTATAGTCAAATTAATCTAGAGGCCTTGGCAGGAGTCTTCGGACAATGCGAACCTAAAGCGGAGACGTTACCATTAAGAACAGAAGTGGAAAAAGATGTGAAGCTGAACCTGAAGCTACCACGTCTTCGCTCGAAATATCATCCCAGAGAAAGTATGGACGTCCTAGATATCAACACGCTTTTCGGGGTCAAGGGGATGGTGGCGGTCATCACGGGAGGTGGAACCGGTACGATCGTGTTCTCCCTACTTCTTGCTTTGCCATTCACGCTGATCATCTTTCGAAGGGATTGGATTGATGATGGCGAAGGCTTTGGCAGCAAATGGAGCATCCAAAGTTTACATCATTGGCCGGCGGAAGGAGATTCTGGAAGCTGCAGCGGCTCAGGGACCTCCTGGCACCATCACACCCGTCCAGGGAGACGTGACAAGCAAAGAGTCGCTCTCGGATGTGGTCGAAGTCATCAAGTCCGAGACAGGCCATATCAACTTACTCATAGCCAACAGCGGGATCGTCGGACCACCCGTCACAGGCCTAAAGAAAGACCCATCCGTCTCCGAATTCCGTGACTTCTGCTGGAACATGGACTCTGCAGCTTTCACAGACGTCTACAACGTCAACAACACGGCCACCTTCTTCACAGTCATCGCCTTCCTCGAGCTCCTCGACGCGGGAAACAAAGCCCAAAACACCCCCAACATCGGCAGCCAAGTCATCATCACATCCTCGGCGGGAGCTTTCGCCAGAAATGTCACCACGGGCATCGCATATGTGACTAGCAAATGCGCAGCGAACCACTTGGCCAAGATCTTTGCAACCATGCTGGCTCCGTTTGATATCAGGTGCAATGCCCTGGCTCCTGGCTTCTTTCCAAGCGAGATGCAGAACCTGTCGAACCTGGGTGGGATGCAGATTCCAAAGGCGCTTGTTCCTGCAGGGAGAGCCGGTACTGAGGAGGACATGGTGGGAACTGTTCTGTGGATGACAAGTCGAGCCGGAGCGTACGTGAACGGGTGTATCATTTTAGCTGATGGCGGGAGAGTTAGTGTGCATTTGAACTCGTATTGAGGAAAAAGGATGTTCCCCCCAGAAAACTTTCAGGTTGCGATGGGTATTCAGCGGTTGGCGATGCAGTGTTGAAATGGCTGGGAAATGGAAAAAGAATGGGCTTGAGTCAGGTCCGGTACGAGGCGCGGAGATTTCCGTCTGTCGCGCGAGTCAGCGGTCTTACAGCCAACCTCTTTTCCAACATCATCTCCTCCTCTCCTTGCCCCTACCCTTGGATTCTCCACTTCATTGCCTCACAACTGTCGTCAGAATATGCTGACCGTCCTGGAAGATGCCGACTGACGGACTGTTGCCCGATTCCAGTATTCTTTCTATATGTGTTCACCTCTACAGCACCCACGCAGCTAAAGGTTTGAGTAAGCATGACCTGCATGCACGACAGACGTCCCCCAAGCCACTACACCCACATCGAGGTCGTGGTGGCGGATATCCACATGGCCAGTGGAGGCATATCATGGTCTCGCCAAAGACACGCTTTGTCATGCGCAGTGCCAGGCGCGACTAACGTAAGCCGTCTTCTCGTCGACCACAGGTAGGGCAACAGAGACCCCATTTTCCAAGCTGCTCGCTGCCCGGAGTGCAGCATACTAATGCCAGCGAAGTCTTCATTTTTCCCAGTACAGACACAAGTTTCCAAAGATATGGTGTGGGGTCGAGCCGGCGAATTTCCAAGTTCCCTTCAAACTGTTTCCAGGGCTGGCATATAAGGCTGTCTGATAGCCCGCGTCTATTTTTCCTGGGCTGAAGAAACCACACCTCATTTCCCGATCTCTCTTTCATAATCTCATGCATATCCCACTCAGCTTCCTAATCCTCTCAAGCTTTGACCCAACTCTTTGAACTGCGCTCGTATCGGCGATCCCATCTACCATCTAGGAACAAATCTGCTGCTGAATCTTCCTCGCAAGCGAGCAATGGACCAATCAACCGAGTACATACATCCCTTGTCGACCTACAATTGGAGTCTCAGCCATTTCGGAATCCTCCCCTGGAACCCAACAATCTACTGCCTCACATCCGCCTTCTTCGCCATCGCGCTATGGCTCTCCCTCGACCTAACCGCGCAGGTCTGGTTCACGTTCAAGAAGCACAAGCGCCTCTACTGCTGGGCCATCCTAATCACAACCTGGGGAATCGCCGGCCATGCCATCGCCTTCATCTTCAAGCTCTTCGTCCCCGGCCATAATGTCATTGGCTCGACCATCCTGGGAAAGATCTCATGGGTCGCTAATACGACTGGTTTCTCCGTCGTGCTGTACTCGCGATTACATCTTGTAATTCGCTCGCCAGGCTTACTGCGAACGGTCCTCGTATTCATCATCGCAGACGCGTTCCTCTTCCACACACCCGTGATCGTCTTCTCCTTCGCCATGGACGGGCCCAATCCGGCCCGCTGGGTCCCGTACATGAACGTCGCGGAACGGATCCAGGTGATCGGGTTCACGCTCCAGGAACTCGTCATCTCGACCATCTATACCTACTCCGCAGCGAAGTTCCTCCGTGGCGGGTATAGTCACCAGCTGCGCAACATCCTCATCTTCCTCGTCCTGGCGCAAGTGCTCATTTTCTCGTCCGACATGGTGATGGTGGTGACGGATTACCTGGACATGTTTACGCTGAAAGCGAGTTTGCATCCCTTCATCTACGCACTCAAGTTGAAGATCGAATTCGTGGTACTGAACCAGCTGCGCCATCTCGTCAGGAACGGAATTGCGCCTGTGGAGGTGCAGTGGATGGGTCCTGCAGCGTTAAATCAAACCAAACCCGCGAGCGCAGGATATGCGACGAAATTGGCAATGTCGGCCGTGGCTAAAGAGCTTCCGCCTTCGCGAACGAATTCTTGGGGTTCCGTGGCGAGTTCTGGTGTCGAGTCTGTGTCTCCGACGTCGCCTGCGAGTTCTGGGACTGCTGTTCAGAGGCTCGATGGGTGGAATAGCGAGAGGGAGTTTGAAGATGTCGAGAAGCAGTATATAGGCAACTATGGCATGGAGAGGGATTCTCGAGCGCTTATGTAATTTGGTAGCATCACGAATGAACAGCAGCATCATGATTTTCTTCGTCGATACATTGCATTGAGCGTGTGTATTTCGCTATCTCATCCTTTTACATCCGCCTGAACGTATTGTTACTAGCACTCCTCCTGTCCTTCTTCTCCTTCCTCCGATCTCGACTCGCTTGCTGGTTTTGATCTTGCTTCTCTGCCCCCGGCCGCTCCCGTTTCGCGGACGCAAACGTAATCTCCATCTCGCCGACCAGTGCACCAGTCCTCACTCCTGAAGACGACTTCCTATCCTTCAACTGCGAAGCACGAGAACCAAATGATTGATCGCGTTTCGGCTGCGCCGCCGTATTCGACGAAGAAGCTTTCATCATCATCTGTTTCTGTTTCGAAGGCTGGAATTTGTTGGGTCGGCCGTTCTTCGCGTAGCGTTCTTGCGCTCGGGATTTGGAGGGTGCGATATCGTCTACATCAGCAGCGTCGTCATCGTCATCATCGTCTTCTGATTCGGACGAGTTCTGCTCCAGTTCCGCATCGAGAGCTTCTTGCTCGGCGGCGGTAAGGCCTTTCGGCAGCTTTGTGGTGTTGCCCTGTGCATGGGCGGCGCTGGGGTTCAGATTCTTGAATTCGCGACTTGATTCGTCAATCTCGAACTCCTCGTCCTGGAAGAGTTTGTTGAAGCGAGAATCGCTAAGGACACCGGTCTGCGGCTGTTTCTTCGCCTTTTCTTCATATTCGTCCTCTTGCTCTTGTGATCGTTCGGTCGGCTTGTCGAGCATTTCCGCATCACCGCCGTTCTTGAGGAGCCATCTTGCTTTGAGTCTTTCGTTCTTTTCTTCCCGCTGGGCCAATTTCTCCGCCAGTTTCCTGTTGACCTTGACAGTGACCTTTTTGTTTCCTCTGATTCTGCTTTCTCTCTCCTTGTCGATCTTCTCCTTGATGCTCTTCTGCCGCTGTTCTTGCCACTTCTCTGGATTAGAGATGAACTTGGCCTCTTCGTACAACCCTTGTGGAACAAAGTAGCCATGCATGTACGGCCTCATCACTCCTGTCTTGCCCACCATTTGGTCAAGATTGATCTCTCGCAGTTGCGCCATCGTCAAGAACTTGTAGTTGTCATAAACTTCCCCTGTCTTGCTTCCACCAAATGCGTTGGGGTCGTTGGGATCTTCCGCCATTTCCTCCACGAGATTGTCCAGAAAAGCGCACCATTTCGGCGCGGGCCCGAGCTGGGGGATAAAGAAGGAATGCTGTTGTCGGCCTTCGTTTGCTGTGAGCAGCATCCCGCTGTCTGGACACCACTCCACGTGGTTCAGGTCCACGGCCGGCTCAACAGACGTCCATGGAGTCCCATTTTGTTGGTCCCAGATTTTGATGATACGCTTGTCAGAGGAAAGAATTTTCGGTTTCGTACTCTGAGCGCGAGTAGAAGACGAGGAGTCAAGGAAGATGAGATCTTGGATCGGGTAGCCGTAGCCCTGGTCTTTTTTCAAAAGGGGAACAGGTGATCGTAGATCGTACAGGTACATGAGACCGTTAGATGACCCCGTCGCAATTGTCAGTCCGTCTCGCTTTCGGAACTGCAGAGCAGTGATCTCGGGCCTGCTTTCGCTGGATAGCTGCTCTTGCGGAGACGACAGTATTCCAACGCGACTCCTTGACCGTGGGTCCCAGAATTCCACAGTGCCTATTGATGTTCCGAACGCGAGTAGGTTGTGGGTATTTTCAGCCACCGCAGCGGAATTCACACTTCCAGTATTGATCCCTCCCTGTAACGTTCCGCCTCCTGTCGATGCGAAATCGTCTCCACCAACATCGACTTCGTAGGCCTTCATGAACCGGCCAAGTTCGAGGTTCAGACGGTATACCTCCCCGCTACCATCTGCATTCACTCCCACTGTCGGTATGAGTGCCTCCGCAGAGCGCTTGTCGTATAAGAGGTCCCGCCCATAACGAGGTATTCGCGTTGAGTAGTGAAGACCGCCGGGTGTGTGAAATTCGAGGAAACGGTCGGTTTGGAGATGAAGAGATTTCGAGTAGTCTGAGGATAGGAGGATAAAAGTCTGATTGATGGTGTTTGTGTGGCGGGCGTAGGAGAGTGAAAGATTTGGGAGGTAATGTGTGTGTATTTGCGGTTTGTATGTGCCTGGGGAATGTTAATATGAATAACATAAATGGTCTGAAGGGATCACCGACCCGTACTCATGACCCAGTCTCCATCTTCGCTTATTCGTACGCAGGCACTGGCTTCTTCGAACTCAAAATCTTGCAGCAGTTCTATGCGATTGGCATATTCTGGGTCTTGCTTTAAACTGCGCTTCCGTTTTCGCGCAAGCCATTCTGGCAGAGGCCTCGCTGTGGAGGAGCCTGATATAGTGTATACCGGCACGTTGGAAGGGTTGGAGAGCTTCATGGCTGTTGCTGTGGATTTTCTGGGTTGTCGCAATAAATTTCTTGGAGTTGAGGTTTGCGAAATCTTGGCATCTCGTAGGGCTGAACGTTGCGATGCGGAAGCGCGAACCTCAACTGCTTCTCCCCCAGATCTTCCCAGGCCTCTTCCATTCCGCAGCCCTCAACATCCCCCCAAGCCGCCTTCCCATTCTTCCACTGCGTACCTCCTTATTTCGTGGCTATATTATATTAATCCATATATCTATTTCCCATTTGGCCATTCCAGATCTGCTTCCTTCTGCATTGCACGTTCAATCAGCCGCCGCGCTTGTCCTACCCGACAACAACCTCAGCCCTCCACCATGGCCGCGCCTTGGAATCTCAAGCTCCGAATATCAGCCGACCGAGCAATCTCGCTTCTTTGAAACCATCATATGCAGAGGAGCATTTATGAAGACGTTAGCAAGCCTCCGTTGCGCGCTCCAACTCCACCTCTACCACCGCCCGGTCCCATAATCCTGCCATGGACTTCCTGAGGTCCTGCCAGACCGGGGTACAAGTCATCGTATGTCTCCCGGGCTTTGTTTACATGCCTCTAAGCTAAATTTTCCTCAGACCGGATTCGGAACTACGCCTTTAATAGTCTATTCTGTCAGCAAACCTTCACCCTCCGAGCATGAAGAGCGATCCTCAACCTACAATGTCGAATTGAACGAACTCGAAATAGTCTTACGGGAAAAGAAGAGCCTTGCGACTGTGGATAACGCTAAGCGGATTGTGTGCATATTCAGGCGACCCGAACAAAATGAAGAAGCTATCAACTTGCCCCGTATTGTGGAGGGAACTGCAGCCGGGACACTCCAAATGACTGGTAAGTTCAACGCAAGTGTGTAGGATATCATGCTGATAACATCTCTTAGTACTACAACAAGGCACTCTTCAAGCATCAGATCTACCGACGATACGGAGTAAAAGCAATGTACCCACAGGAAGCTCCCCCTTTCCGACCTCTCCCGCTTCGAGTGATTATCGCGCATCCCAGGAAATCAACAACGCAGGGATGCCCGAAGGCCAAGTTGAATTGTCTGGCCATGACCAGCTCAGCCTACCAGTCATCTACTCGTACTTCATTTCTGCGGTTGTCTCGTCGTTGTCATATCAGCTTTGCATCACCAAGTTTATGGTACCCTTGAATTCCCGAACTCTTTTGTTCAACTCTTCTGACATGAATCCGAGTCCCGAAGCATCACAGTTTCTCGACACTGTTGACAACGATTGGAAGCTTCTAACCTTGGATGCACATCTGACCTCCATGGGAACATTGATTATATCATCTGAACCCTCAGTCACCTCAACTTTCAGACAAATCGGCGATACAAAGCCCACTCTGACTCTGCGGCAAAGATCAACACCATTTCTTCTTTCTCCTGCAGGCATTGTCGCGAAACTCGCTGAAGACTCTTCGGCCAAAAGTCAGGAGAACCATACCTCATCTCCTGGTCCTGTGATGGTACCAGTATCTTCTTCATTTAACGTACCTCAATGGCAGAGCTTGGTCAAACGCTGGCTGAATAGCAAAGGGACTTTTCTGCGTAAAGATTCTGCTTGGGTGTCCGTGGGGTTGGTAGCTCATGCGAACGCTAGCTTTTACAAGGACTCTGTTGGCACAGTTCTCAACAATCAACCCTTTCTCTGGCCTACCGAGTTGTGCTTTTATCTGGATCGGAGCGCCAGTAAATTTCGATCAACAATGATGCCACCAGGAGCTGAGGATGAAGGTCGAGCCCGACTCGACTCCATTTTCAGGTCGGAGACGGGTTCCTATATTGATCCACTGATAGCTGCGCACAATTGGATGACCGGAGAAAATGAAAGAGCCAAAGCCGTGGAAGATCGCAACCGCGAAGCGCATCTGGCAGAGACACAAGAAATGACCGAAACTGACGCTGTCATGGCTTCAGCTAGCGACAGCTTACCTGCATATCCGTCATCGCCGTTGTATTCGCGCAACGGTGCTTATGGCGACTTGCAAAACATGAACAGCGTATACCCAACACCGCCGGATGGAGTTCTTACGCAGACAGCGGGAACCTCTGGCCAAGACGCTCCCACGGTTGATAGCACTGCTACGGCTCCGAACGTCCTAGCCGATGGACAAAATGATGGCATGGATATCGACAGCTCTGCCGAACACCCTCCTCTTGTGCAACAAAACAGTAACGACGATTCTAATAATGACCTTTTTGAGGATATGGACGAGGATGTGTTTGAAGGCAATGACATTACCGAAGACGACTTCAATTTCTTTGACGAGCCAGACGACCTTGATGAGGATTTTGACGTGGTCGATGCCGAGTTTGACGCGCAAGAAGAAGCAAAGTTGGATACCGATACTCCGCAGGACTCTGTGTCAGCGTCACATGACCAAGTACCAGAAAACCCAGGACAAGTTTTGGACGGAGCAGACATGAAGCTGAAGTCCAGTCCCCACGTCAAACCGGCCGTCCTTGTCCCATCGACGCCAAACAGCGTTCGTCACGGAATCAGCTCCCAGACGATGGACGCCGCTAATGAATTTGTCCCTATGGAGCCCAAGGCATCGCCGGACCCCCAACACATCTCGAAATCTCCCGTTGACTTGACGACAACGAAGCAGCGATTGGTCCCCTCTCCCAAGCGCGTTCATTTTGACAGCAATGTGCAGGAAAAGGCTACCCCGGTGAAGCGTAGGAGCAGCGTTTATGATCCCATCTCGTTTAGCGAGAGCTTAAAGATGGTTGATTCAAAATATGCTGCTGACGGTGTTTTTGCAGCAAACTCTGTCCAACGAGTCGAAGCTACAGCCGAAAAACCATCTCTTCCTCCGCAGAGCCGTCGCTCGTCCAAAGCTGAAAATAAAGCATCCGAAGTTCCTTCAAAACTTGCAGGCACTGAGCTGATCAAAGATCCTAAGGCGTGGCTTGCGTCTGGTCGGTCATACCACGAGCTCGATGGGGCCGACCTTGCAAAACTCGCCTTCTCGCCGTCTGTTGATACCAAGCCAATTTCGGAGCCTTTGGCATTCGTGCCGCCGCCGGTTACCCCTTCAACACCCTCTATTAGCAGAAAAAGGAAGTGGGATATGGTCGATCAGGAAGAAGCGGCTGTTTCTGAAGCATTTGCCGACCGCCCTGCGACGACTACAACACTTGGGTCAGAAGCGTACGAAGTCATTCATCATCTTGAGCCACACCTTGTGAATAGCCCTTTGATCTCTTCACAATTTCTCGACAATGCATATAGGGAAAAGAGATCACAATCGACCACAATAACAGCCTCCCCAGCGAAAAGTCCATCCGCTCAATCTCCGAGTTACGATCCAAACCGAGATGTCATGGAAATCGCACAGATGATTGTCGATCAGTTTGTGTCTGGGACATTGGATATCCTCAATGAGAACGAGTGCTTTGAAGTATCCGACATACTTACGGTATGTCCGCGTGCGAATCACGCTGTCCATGACATGGCCAAAGAAGCTTTCGGAAAGACAGCGAGATGCGAAATCATCAGGTATGCCTTGATTCAAGACTCTCAACCGAATCCATCCCAGTCCGAGAAACCGCCCACCAGGACTCTGCCAAAGAAGATGCTCGATTCGATTGCAGTGCCAGGCCACCTCATATTCCCCATCGCTCCTCCGCATGTTCGTATTCGCCGCTCTGAGACTCCGTGGGCGATACTTCCTCCAGCCTTATCGTACTGGGAACCATTAGGCCTTGGCCCCGCCAGCGGGTTGAAAAACGTAATGGCATACTGCATTTTTCCGGACAATGAAGACCTCCGATCTTCTGTTTCTATCTTCTTGGCTGCCATTGGCACAGCGTACGAGAGCTGCCGTTTGGGGTCTCATATCCACGGAGACAACATCGAGGATTGTCATAACGGCTTGGTACCTTTCCCGACAAACAACGAGGACGACGAAGACTCCAATGTTTTTATCCGCCTGCGTCGGACCTGTATGCATCTTGGACACCTCTTATCAAAAGTTGCAGCGTCCTTGCAAGAAGAAATTGAAGATGACAATCTCGACGAGTCCTCCAATATCGTGAGCTTCGTTATTTACATGGTGGACTTCTTTGATGAACCATCAGCGATGAGGGAGCTGTGCTCATCGTTCTGGGCCATGTTCCAATCATACCAGGTCCCAAGCTGGACGTCAAAGCCTAGCGCCATCACAAAACCGGACATCGTACTCCAGATCATACCCATGAAGTATATCGCTTCAGTATACGCCCCAGTCATACCAGACCCGAGCCAGGCACTTGAACTTGCCCGCGAGATCTACGATCGGTGTCCCCCGGCTCCATCCCCCGAAGAACGATCGTCCTTGAGTATACCTTCCGCCACAGCCATTCAGTTGGAAGAGTTTCTCCCGCGCAGTGTCCCGTTTAAGCTTGTTGCGGACCCGCCGCCCGACCTTCTACACGAGGTGGACTCACATCTCCACCTTGGCTACGCAACCAGTACGGACGGCGAATGGCTTGTCGTCGCTTGGACTGACAACGTGGGCAAATATCAAGCTACGGTGCCTTACAGTTTGCGTGGTAGCCGCTCATTCGCTCAAGTCGCGCTGGAGATTTGGCAGGCAACATTGGGAATAATGCAGGCTAGGCGGGTTAGTTGGCGGCTTTGTATTTCGAAGACGGGCATTATGAGTCGCATGGAGCAGGACAGTAAGCCATGCATCGTCACTGTTGACGTATTGACTTGCTAACTCATCTTCTCTAGTCTGGATTACTGTAGCGTCATCACGTAGTCTTCTCACCGTCACCACGACGCTCATGTCCGTTGATATTTCCCCGAGGCTTTCCCTTCGGTATGGGCAGTTTATCTCTCCTACTGGGCAGACTACATCTTCCCAAACGCCCGTTACAACTCCCCAAAACCAAGGCGTATCACCCGACGCCCATGGTGGACTGACACCAGCTGCCACACCATCCGAGATAGCGCAAGACCTCGGCGTCAACGACCCTGACGCGCATCTCGTCGACATCACAGACGAGACATGCGGCGTAGTTCTGTCCCATCGACGCAACGTGAGCAAAAGACTAGGAGTATGGGAAACAGCTCTAGCGAGCGGATTGTTGGTCAAGCGCGGAAGAGAAGGCCCTCCTAAGTTGACTACATCCTCCGCAGACGGCGATGCGATTGGTCCTATTGCCGTGGGGTTTGACATTCTTTGGATCGGACAGTCGTCCCGAACGGCGGAGGCGGGTGCCGCTGCGCCGTTGCGGAGTACCGCTCCTGAGAATATGCTGAGAGAGTATTTGTCGCTCTATCGTGGGCTGGGATTGTTGGCGAAGTTGAGGGGGATGAGGGGGTGTAG
Source organism: Aulographum hederae CBS 113979 (assembly GCA_010015705.1). Taxonomy (NCBI): domain Eukaryota; kingdom Fungi; phylum Ascomycota; class Dothideomycetes; order Aulographales; family Aulographaceae; genus Aulographum; species Aulographum hederae. Next base: position 95,257 of record ML977197.1, read on the forward strand.
AGGCGGGACTATTCCGTGGCATGTTGTGGCTGCGATGAGGGGAGTGAAGGGGTTGGAGGCTTGCATGGTGTAGTTGTTGGGGAGATTCATTCTATTTGGATAAGATATTCATCATAGAGCAATTCACAAATTTTACCACGCTCTGTTTAATTGGAACTGCAATTGCCGATTCTCTTGAGGCAGAGACATTAGGGCAAGGTTGCTTGAACAGTGTATGTGACGCCGTCTGAGAGACGCGGACGTCTGATGTTGAAATAGGAGCTTACGTAATGTCAGAGATCGCTCCACACTCCCTGTGCCCCAAACCTGGGACGAAGGTCACGTGCTCTACGGTAATTGCTGTCTTGCCTCACGTCTCTGGGTCCTCTGCGTCAGATCTACAGCATGGATGGAAACCGAGGAGTAGCCCGCGAATTTACAAGATACCAGCTAAAGCGGAATGCCTTCTCGTCACTCCAAGGTGTGGATTGGTAAGACACTGATGTGATTGTGAAACTTCCATGGAATCAAAAAGAGTGTCGTCTTTCTATCTACGTAGCTTCGAATCTCCAGAAAGGCCAGCAAAGTCTATTGACGAGGGAATTCTGTTTACTTCTCCCATTTCGAGTCGTCGGGCTTGAAGTCTTGAGCAAAGGGCCACCCGACCAGGCCAACATTGAACATCGAGCCAGTCTCGAGTTCCTTCGCGCGTGCCTTCAACTCATCCACGTCCCAATTTGCCCACAGAAACTTGCCCTTGAGGAAAGCCGCTTCAGGGCTCGCGAGCCAGACACTGAAGTTTCCGGGCAAGTACGCTAGATTAGCGAGTTAGCTTGCGTCGTTTTAGCGACCGAGCTTTGTTGCACTTACCGTCATCTTCGTACCCCAGCGCAGCAACACCCCCAGCTGCTCTATTCAAATCCGTATTAACGACGCCAGGCTGAATATGATAGACCCTCAAATCCGGAACACCATACGCGATAAAGTCCCAGAGTCTGACGATGGCGATCTTGGCCACACTGTACGAGCCGAAGAGATTTCCGAACTGCATGTGGGCAGCGCCCGACGAAACGTCAACGACGACAGCATTGGGGGCTGCGAGGCGGAGGAAGGTCTGCGCAACGAACAGCGACCCCGTGAGGTTGTCTTTCACGCCCTCGACGAACTTCTCCCCGTCGACTTCCTGGACGGGCTCTTTAGGCCCCATGATAGCGGCGTTGCTGACCAAAACGTCGATTTTGCCATCGGCGCCGACGAAAGCGGAAAAGGCCGCTTCCACGGAGTCCTTCTTCGTGACGTCGGTGGAAGCCGTGAAGACGTCGACGCCGGGAAATTTCTGCTGGATGGAGGCTTTGGTGTCGAGGAGTGGCTGCTCCCTGCGGCCTAGCAGGGCGATTCGAGAGGCGCCGGCTTCGGCGAAGGAGTGGGCGGTTGCGGCGCCGATGCCTGTGCCGCCGCCTGTTACGACGATGGTTTTGCCTTTGGCGGAAAGCTCGGGGCGGCTAGGGGAGATGGCGGGGTGCGGCTTTGAGTGCCAGGTTTTGGTTGCGGAGGGGAATGGGGATGACATGGTGGATGTTTAGGATGGTTTTGATGATTGATGCGAATGAAATGAACTGGGTGTTTGATGGGAAACCTCTTCCAGCGAGAGCAATCCATATTTATGTACCTACCGTCGAAAGCATGATTTTAAATCAGAGACGGAGTTCTGCAAATTGTAGAAGAGGCAGAAGCTCCTCATGTTGCGAGCGAGCCGAGCGGGAGCTTCATGTTTGTGGCGAAGACATGGAATGAACGAAGTGACTTATACCGCAGCTCCAAGCGCTCTGCCCGTCTGCTTTGAGGGATGAGCTGTGGTAGGTGGGCAACTCGTGTAGGTCATGTTGGACAAAGGAGGTTCCAGGATGATGCCGAGCATTCACAAAATGTACCGCCCGGCAGGCTGACAAATGTCAAAGCACGTGACCTGGCACCTTGACCAAACCTTCGACGTCAACCATCCGCCGCAAACCCGTCACAAACCCTGATCAGTATTCTACGGTCCATTTCAAAATGTACGAAGAGCTGGCGCAACCTGTTCTGCGATGCACACAGTGCAATAAACCCTTCGACAAGGGTGAGCTGCTCTTCCCCGAGACTCCCGCTCTACTACAGCTGACTAATTTCGGCCTTTAGAATCCACACTGAAGAGACATGGCTACTACTGCAGGTCCCGGAACTCTGGTGTCCCTACTCGAGCTAGATCATGTATGGCTTGTGCGAAAGTCAAGTCCCGCTGCGATACCAAGCGACCTGGATGCTCCAGATGTGTGACCAAGGGCATCGCATGCCAGTATCCTGCCGCTTCAAGACCGCGAAACATACCCAACTCATTGGCCGAGCCAGAAAAGACAGAGTCATCATTGATAGCAGACCCATCAGGAGTTGACCAGCCAGAAAGTCTCCACAACGATGGCCAAGTTCTCTTTGACGATGCCATTTCATCAGAGCCAGATTTCGCGAACATCGGAGGCGACTTTCTCAACTTTGACATCCCAGACATTGATTTTGGCGATCTCCTGAATCCAGAGACAAATTTTGGGGTCGCTGAAGGCTCTCCATCAAGTCCATCATCTCTGGTCCGTCACTCGGTAGCTTTGACGGGCCAAACCGGTCCCATGCGATTCGAGTCGATTCCCCCAGTACCAAGCTCCACCATCCGCATGCTCATAGAGCGACCAAAACCAAATAGTGGGCCGCAAAGGATTTCTGATATCATATTTCACACTTTGAAATCCTACCCGTTGATGATGCTTCAACACGATACGCTTCCTCCTTTCATACACCCACAGATGACTTCCCTCGATGTTGGGGATACTGACATAGAGCCGTTGACTAACTGTATCAACCTGGTCCGCATGATCAGTAGTGGAGCTCGGGGAAGCCGAAAGCTCTTTTGGAAAAATGTACGGATGGAATGTGAACATCTTCGTCATGAAGTACGCCGGTTGACAGAAGTCTTCATGATCCCTCCAATAGCTAATGAAGGTTCTTAGCATTCGATACTGAACGATTGGGAGGCTTTCACCGCTATGCAAGCCTTGTGCATCTATACTCTCATCAGACTAGATGAAGGCGAGACGGAGTATAACAACTTCGATTACCTGTTGATTACAACAATTGCTGTAAGTTTTGAATAGCCTTATTTGACCTGTAATCGTGGCTAACAGTTTTATGAAGGCAATGAGCATCCGGCTCGGCAAAAGCGACATCGTTTGCACCAGGAAATCTAGCCCCCACAACTCTGGTCTTGGGATGGCCTGGAAAGACTGGATCTTTGAGGAGTCGCGGCGAAGGTAAGACCCATCCTCTCTTTCTGAACTAACCTCTCTAACAGTCTCTCAGGCTTGGAGTAATCTACCGCGTCGTCAATATGCTCGTCTATTTCGACCCAACCTCCCTGTGTGAGCTGCAAACAGACCTTGTCCTCGCGCCCCTTCCAACACGAAAGCAGCTATGGGAAGCTGGCGACGAGATGACTTGGGAGTTGGAAAGTCAAAGGATTCCGGACGCTCATACCTCCTTTGCACTAACCGCAAGTGGGGATCTTGTCAAGCTTGAGGCGAGCGAGATCAAGTGTCGGGATGGGTCCCAGCCGTTGACCTACAAATTCTTGGATCCAAGGACAAGAGAGGGGAGTAGTGGAGTCTGGGAAGAGTGGTGTTCGGGGATGGATGCGATGGGCGGGCTTGTCATGCTCGTTTCGAGTCTGGTGGGATAGTTTGAAAACGAACCACGAGCTCTCAGCATGACAACCAACTCGACCTTCCCGGACTGAATATTTCCGGAGTCGTTCATGGTATGCAATCTCCCTTGTGGTCTTTAAAACGGCTTGCGGTAACGGAGTAAGTTAGCATATGGCCGTTTCGGGGCATGGTTTGATTGTCGCACGTGACCTGTTGAATTGAGGTTATCTTCTTAGCCAGGAAAAACAACAGTTGATCCGATAGATCTGGATTGGTATAAGTTCAAAAGCCCTTTCGTGTGAATTCTCTTCTTGGTTTTGACAAGACTACTCTATATTATCTTTTTCGCACACCACCTAAGCTTGGAACATCTTACTGTTTTTCGGGAGAACTTGGCAGAGCTCGAGCAGCAAATGCAACAACAGAACACCTCTATAGCATTATACCCCTTGATATTTCCACTGTGTTCTCAAAAATGCAGCGGAACACCCGCACGCCGCGCGGGTCTGGTCATCAACTTAGCGCTACTCTTCTTTTTTCTTCATCCTTTTTCACACTCACAGAAAGACTCACAACTTCGTTGTCTCTGTCCTCCATCAGACGATACAACGCGTTCGTTCTCATTCTTCAGGACGTTTCCACCATGGAAAATCATGTTCACCGAGGCGGAGCATGAGTGCGAGAAGCTCACCACAAGACCGAATACTTCCATCCGGACTTCGAGAGCGGGCTTGGGAGCATCCTCATAAAGCAAGTCAAAAGCTACCACCGTCTCAAGCCAGCCCGCCTGTTCCCAGAGGTTTCCTCAAATGAAGCCCGGTTCTTTACCCTCACCCCCGTCCCTCGATGCCCGCCATCCAGTCGACCACGATACACTCCACCCCAACTTGACGAGACCCTTTCAGCTGCCATGGACCGCGTCTCTCATTTTCAAGGCAAAATGCAGCTCTTCTTCGCGATCACGAAGTCTGGAGACTCTGCTGGAGATTACATGGTCACCACACGACGCGTCACCAAATTCTCCTTGTCGTCCATCACCTCGTCACATATCGAAGGGGCCACTTACGAACACCAATGGAGCCAGTTAAAAACACTCGTCCCGCTAAACCATCCGTGGGGTCAGAACCTCCAAGCTCTTGTTGTGCAGTCGAGCGACCGTGCTGTGCGCGAGGTTCAACGTATTCTTCTCAAAGAAGATGAAGATTATTCAAACCTAGAAAACGCATGGGCGGACGTGTGGGCTCCCCATGACCAATTTCGAACACTCCTGCACATGAAAGAACTCAAAGAGCTGAAGGAAGAAGATCGCGACTGCTGCATCTGCCTGTCGCTCATGGAAGAGCGGGACCCAGACGAAGCTGAAGACAGCTGGGTCGCTGATGAGGACCACTTTCCCGCCAGCGTCGACAACGTCCACTTCTTCGGCGCTGGGTGCCTGGCGCGCTGGGTAGAAAACGCGGGTCTGGTAGCGAGCTGCCCGGGATGCCGAGGACGGTACCACCTTCCTAAGCGTGTAGTTCGTGATCGCCTCCGTCCGCTTCGGCCGTGGGACCAGGTCGAGTTCTCCTATCGCGCAATGGACGCTCGATGGACAGCGATAGAAGCCTAAGTCTATAAACCTGAGCCTAGACATGCTGCGATGCTGCTCGAGCGCATCAAAGACCAGTTCCTGCTGCCGACCAACCGAAGCTACGCTCAGCCTCTTTGGCTGGACCCAGCAACTTCAAAGGAAGGCAAGGCGATGCTCGAAGGCCTGACTCGTCGTCTTCCAGAAGAACCACTTTTGTCGCGGATCCCCCCTGAGGAGCTGCCCGTCACCAACCTAGGCCTCATGATGTACCTCCTCGAGGACATTCGCAATGATGTTCTCAGTTTTCCGCTCGAGAACCCGAACCCAGATCTGGTGGGCCAAGGAGACATCGAGCTACTGACCCCGCCTGGATTCTGGCAGTGGGTGGAAAACGTAGTCGAGCGCGCCATCGCATGCCTTGGAGCGGATGAGAAGGAGATTTCTAAACTACCTCGGGGACCGGACGGAGAATTGTTGATGGACAATGTAGATGAGAAGAAGTGGAGGCTTGTTTGAGGCGTGGAGTGGAATGAAATGGAGGGCTGAGAGATGGTAGAGGCACAACAAAGAAGGCACATGGGTTGAAACAATGAGATCTTGGTGGTGTACGGTAACATAAAGAAGCAGCAACAAACATTTCAAACATCAGAATTCGCGACTGAAGCAGACATGTAGCAAGTCAGTGATCGCCGCCGGACCATCTAGTCTCTCCAACTTCTCCTAGTGCGCCTCAGTATCGCGCCTGAAGTCTAAATGGTCTCATTCCTCTGGCAGACAAAGCTTGATTCTGCAGTGTCGCGGACAGGAGCATATTCCTCCCGGCTTTCTGGTCATTGTTGGACGTGCATTTCGAGCCTCTCAAGACCTCTTTCTAGTAAATACTACCTGACTGTTATCTGGAAAGCAAGGGACACTGAACACAGTTTCACGTCTCCGATCCTAAATTTTACAACATTCATGAGGTTACGCTCACGTGATATTGCTGACTAATTGGACGAATGCGTTCAGGGGCAATCGGCATTTACAGCGCTATCAAATGTTCCAAGGTTCAATGTCGATACCTTCACTTGTCCATTGTTCAGATGGGGAGAATGTGAGCTAGTCGGAGATATATCCCTCGTCAGTGGGATTGAGTTCCAAACGCCATTAAAGCCCACATCATCATCCATCCAACCTTGAGCCTGCAGCATGGCTGAAACCCTCTGCCAGTGTCTGTGCAAAATCGGAATGTCCGTCTTTCATTCAAACAGCCAGATGCAGGCTTCGGCCAGGGTGAACGGACTCGAGTGAAAACAAAGTAGCATCAAAAACCTTAATCTCCAAAGCTCGATTCAAGCTATTGTTCAACTCCCACTGGTTATGAGGATCTCCGCTCAGCCTCTCCCATGCTTTCTCGTAAACTGGGGAGCGAGAAGGGTTTTTCACAAGTCTCCCTCTCAATGCTTCCACAACATGCTTCATGAGAACTGGTCCTTGTGGATGCAAACGCATGATGAACGTAGCAGCATATATCTCGTAGTCCGGACGAGCGAGTCCGCGTGAAAGGAATGAGTCGGACAATTTGATCGACAGCACGACCCTCACCATGCATGCTGATGGCATGAAGACCTTCATCTCTCTCCACCAGCCCTTGTCATTGAGTAAGAATCTGTGGTCCGCGGCGTTGAAGTAAATAGTTGTCTTCAGTTCGTAATGGACTGTCGAGATATCCACCTTATACAGCTCGCAGTTGCGTTCTCCGCGGAAGCCAGGAGACTTGCAGATGTAGTTGAGAAATGGATTAAAGAGAATATATTTCTGGGCGGCCTTCTGTGTAGCGGTGAGGGGCGGGGAGAGGAAGTACTCCCTGTCAAAAGTGAGTGTCGCAAGGAACATGCTGACATCATACTGTTGGCATGCAGATAGCCTGGGCCCTGATGGTTAATTGAAGAGGCTGGGAAGTGTCGCAAGGAACATGCTGACATCATACTGTTGG
>ML977197.1:103655-146432 GCA_010015705.1 Aulographum hederae CBS 113979
AGCCCATACTCTCCGTATGTCAAACCTGATTGGTGTGTTGGAGGAGCTGAGCAGCACGTCTAATCCCTGCTCAGCTGAAGCGTGTACCTTGTACAGCTGAACCAACATCACTCCCTATTCCACTCCTGTTCTATGTGTATATAAACCTCCTCCATAGCCTCTGTCAATACTCAAGTCTCTCCTGAACTCCCTGACCGAGAGCTTCCCTGTGGTTGATTCGCATTTCCCCTTTCGCTGTCAGCACCTTTCACCAGGTTTGATACCGTAAAGAATCGGTGGTGTCGGTTATGGAATTCTGCAACTAGACGTGATTGCATGTCAGAGAAGATCAAGTCAACAGCAGTGAATTTGGGACGGCGTACGGTGGGAAGAGAGAGATATGGTGAGAGGCGTGGTGAAACTTCGACGAGAAGAGGATTGAGAGCCATTGTTGCAAAGATGTTTTGAGGATGTTTACGGTGATTGGCATACCAATAAAGCCAACTGGACTCGTCCTTCCATCCGCGTCTGGCAGACACGAATGAAACAGGCGCCTTGCAAACGACTCCGGCGGTACGCAAGCCCGTGGCCCATTCCGTCATCCGTTTGTTTTCATCGGCTGATGGGAGGAAGAGAGCGGTTTGGAAGTGAGTGTTGACAACGTCTCGAAAGACCACTGAGACATGCTTGACTCGATGAAGGTCTTGAAGTGCTCATCGAATATCAGGATGAGAAGCTCCGGTGGAAGTGAGCCTTGGTCGCGTGATAGAAATGATGGCTCAGCTGTAGGCGAGTTCGTAGCGGCGAATCGCTTTGAATGTCTGATTCGATGGTAGATGTGCTGTGCTTTCGCTCGCAGCTTCTTTGACGCGCTTTGTGGATCCATATTGCGTGTGTTTTGTGGGCGTGCTTATGCTTCGACGTGCGGGAGGATATCTAGGAGATGATCGAGAAAAGGTGAAGTCACGTGAGAAAGACTCTTTGGTGTTCGGCGTAGACTTGGCGTGAAGTTTTGGTCGGTAAGTACCTAGGTGTTTGAAAGGCTCTCAGAGGTACGTGTGAAGTTAAGAAGATGATTTTCTATGACGATGTGAGGTAAAGCCCATATATGAGAGTACGTATAAAAATCGAGAAGCTCACTTAAAGAGTCTCTATCTAACTTTGGTACTGTATTAATACTAGGTAACAGTTGAGTAAAAGCTATGTCTTTCCCAGCCTGGATCGCTACTCTGTTGAAAGATCATAAAGCTGGGTGAGATGGGTTGTCTTCAGACCTGCTCAGTAGCACAGATAGGGATGGCAATGGGCTGACCGCTTCACATTAGACAAACAAGCAACTCCTGATGTCAAGGTGCCATGAAGAAGACCTTTGTAGTTTGATAATTTGACCTGAGCATATTCAGATATCCAAACAAAGGAAAACAAGCTCAAAATAACTACAGGAGCAACAGAGTCGCTATACAGCGAAATGCCAATGAATTGAATATTTAGGAACCCGGGAAAAGCTAGCGAAAGTCGAGACGGGTGGACAATAGTAGAAAAAAAAGAATCAATTAGATTGGGAACAAAGATCAATTGTCCGACTATCGAAGACTAATATGACTGCCCAAAGTCGAGTTTAGCAGACGGAGGCAGACGAAAGCCTCAGTCCTTGATATCCCAATTCGCAAACTGAAAATCCGCACCATCAACAGAAGTCACCACACTTGGATAGGTAAGGTAACCCTCTCCATGCTCAGGATTTCGGCACTGCCAACATTCAACATTCCTCACGAACTTCCACCGTGTATCTGAGCCAGGCGGACGACCACAACGCCGAAAGTCACCTTCCAGGACATTTCCCTGCAGTGCATAAGCTATATGCTTCAGCTTAACCCCACCCTTTTCCTTGCAAAAGACCGTCGTATGGGCAATATGGAATGGTCTGGGACTGCTGGGTGCCGTCATCTCCAGGTACACGCCCACTTTCTCAATGCCCGGCATGCAGACCTGCATCTCCCTCCACCATCCGACGTCCTTGAGAAGAAACCGGCGATCTCCGGCTGAGAATTCTTTGCTGACTTTGAATCCGAGGTCGTAGTTGAAGACGTGGAGGGAGCGGAGTTCTGGATATCGACGCATACGTAGTTGACGGAAAGGTCGAGAGGCGTGCCCGAAAATGTAAGGATTGACAACGAATTCAGATGGGTAGGAGGAATTGTTGCGTGAGGTCCAAGGCTCCCACCTATAGTGAGCTTGTTCTGGATCTATGTCTAGAGTCCATGGAAGACTTGCGTCCAGCATGGCTTTCTTCTGCTCGATGCCGGTGCTGGGTAGGAAGAGAGCCGATCTGAAGTAGGCTTGAATGACGCCTCGGAAGACTGGAGATACGCTTGCAAGTCTGGCCAAATCTTGCATGGCTGGAAGGTGCTCGAATATGAGGACCAGAAGCTCTGGGATTTGTAGACATTCATCGCGAGCTGGGCATGGGAGAGTTTTCTTGGATCGGTTCTTTGCGTCTTCAATCTGTCGATAGATGTTGAGGATCTTGGACCGAAGCTTCTTTGTGAAGCATTGACGATCCATGGTGGCTGATATTTTGTCGAAGGAGAAGGCACTGGGAGCCTTTGAAGATGGTCTGGTAAGAAGGAGAGATGGGAGGGCGATGAGATGGCTTTGCGTGACAGTGGAGAGTTATGAGCCGCTTGGCACCTCAGTTCGAGCAGCTTAGGTGTTTGAACCACTGACCTCACTCTCTCAGCTTCATGAGTGCTTTCAGGTGCCGATCATTTGGCGTGGTGGTGGCAACTCTTCGACTCGTCGTCGGGGATCTTTTTCTAGGACCTTAATATCATCAATTCCCCTAGTCGAATAATGAGTCTGTGGCAATGGCTAGCTGCTGCCAGCGAAGAGTTTCCAATGGTAAGGTGTCTAAGAATAGATGACTTCGCTCTGGCTGAGAGAGGGCAAAAGTTCTCCCACTTTGGGTCCCGAAAATGGCACAGGAGATTGCAGTTGTAGTTGAGACTAGTCTGTCATCTATGGCACCTTCCGACGTGGACTCTTACAGGCAACGTCTCTAACCACTCGTCCTACAATGAAGCATCTCAATATAATCGCAGTCAAAACGTCACGTCATATAGGAAGTCTTCGAACGCCGTTCTTCGAAGGCACCCAACATATAAGCAGAGGGCACGGGAGCTTCGGGGGAGATCCAAGGGATTCAAGTAATATTGACATTCAGTAAAAGGCATTGCTTCGTCCAAGGATATGAGACTTTGATGGCTGGCTACCTTTGAACCTGGTGTCAACCTGTCAACCTGTCAACTCACTCGGCCCACAGCCAACCTCTCTTCTCAATGCACTGGTACAGAGCTTCTCCAGATATGCCCCACCAGACCAGCCTCTCCTTTGGATCAATCCTCTGCCGTGAAGTTGCAGTCGAAGGAGATCCCCAGAAAGCCCAGGGTGGCTTCCGTATCTCACCAAGACAAGTCCGAAACGCCGGATAGACATCTGCCAGATGCCTTAGCCTCACACCACTAGCGCACTTAACAATGATAAAGCAGTCCAGCGCCTCTAGACGGGATTCTCTTTCGGCATTCTCGACAGAGACATTGATGGAGAGATTGACGAGAGGCGACGGTGGGATGGATATATGCATGTTCCTCCACGAGCCGCCCGTCTGCGAAAAGGGGTTGCGCTCCCGTGGCTTGGTGAAGAGGATCGCGCAGCCTTCGAAGTAAGAGCGGAAATGAAGGAAGTCGTGGACCCGAATGTGGCGACCATCGAGGGCCACTTTATCCCTCTCAGCGACGCTCAGATCCCGTGACTTAATGCGTACTCGGCCGAAGAAAGGGTGCAGATGGTAGCGCCTCTCAGGCCTGATCCACCAATTTTCGACCCCCCTGTTCATGATTTCGAAGTTCAAATCTCGTCGCCATGGTCGTTGAACCAGGATCGTCTCGTTACGGTCGAGCCAATGTGGAAGTGGAAAATTAGCTAAGGGGTAGTCCTGGACCTCTCCGAGGAAAAGGTCCTTTTTGAAATTCCTCTCAACTATGGCTTTGAACAGTTTGGAGACGCGCTGGATCCTGATCAAGTCGCGCATCGGCAGGAAATCGAATATCAAGATCAGAAGTTCTGGGATGGCTAGGACATGGTCACAAGCTGGGGAGGTCGTCGTCCAGCGCTTGAGTACCTGTCATAAAGGTAGGAAGCTACCCCGAAGCCGAGAGCAGAGGCTGTTGCGAACGACGGGCGGTTTGTAGCTCATTTTGAGCCTATTGAGAATGATAAGACTTTTCTTTGCTGCTCTAACGATGGATGTAGCGAAGTAGAACGATTGGTACCGATGAAGAGTGTTAAAATCTGCAGTTGTCTGCGGCCAATGTTAGGTAAATCAGCGACGGCGGAAGAGGAATCAACAAAGCTCAACCCTGAAGCGCCGAAGGAAAGCCACAAGCAAGAGCGTGTGACGCGAGGAAAGGTCCACAGGCTGTCGCGCCATAAACATTTGACGGCCAAAGGAAGGCTCACTAATAAGTATCTTAGTCCCAGGAAGACTTCAACCCTCCCAAAACAAACATGTTTCCGTTACCGCCAATGATACCTGCCGTTTGTGTCAAATAAACCTCTGCAACACGGTAAATTTAGGTAGGTACTCACCCAACTTTCAGTCAATTTCTCACATAACATGAGCAACCGGTCGAACCGCTACCTTTTCCCAGCCTCAAGCAGCAATGCGGAAACAGAGCCTCCAAAATCGAAACATCACGCACGAATCCAACCAACCCTACCCGCCAGAAACTAGAGAGTTTGTCATATATGAAAGACATCGATTTTCTCGATCGAGTACAGAATGGACTAGCTGGCTATACTGTACAATCGCTCTGCCTTCAGCTCACTCAAGTCCATTTAGTTCAATCCGGATTCAATTCAATCCGGCTCAAAGAACATTCGAATTGTGATTAAGAGATCAGAAGAACTGAACAGAAGAGAAGAGAGTGAAGAAGAGGTTTTTTTGGGGAAGAAAAGAACAATTCAAAATCAAGAGAAGAAGTGAAGAGAATCAGGAAGAGAAAGGAAAAGAAGCTGAGGCTCAGAAGCCCTTCATATCCATCGATCCTTCCGCTCCATTTTCAATTTCAATACACGTACAAACACTTCGATCGCTCCATTCGAGTTCCCTCCCAAGGAAGAAGAACAAGAGAGCAAACGCCAGTATACACCATTTTGTCCGCCTCGTAAGCACACTAGCACATCGTAGATGCTGCACGGTGAAATCGTAGCCAGAGCAGTCCCTCCGAAAGCCGAAAGTCAAGAAAGAACGGGTGGGGTATTCGGTGAAACACCAACCAGCCAAACCATCCAGTCTGCCATGTCCAGACCCCGAAGACGCCGTTGACCTCGTTGCGCAAAACAAAAAGCAAAAAACCCAGGTGTTGATGAAGCTCAAAGAAAAGACAAGAGCGAGGAACAGTCGTTGTGTAGGCGACATGTACTCAACACGCAATCTCAACTTCACTTCGCTTCGGTTCGCCGCCCAAAAAATCGTACAAATGAATTTTCAAGTTCCAGTTTCCGTTTCCGTTGTCCAAATTCGAAGTTACTGTCCACAAGTCGATCTCCAAGAATGAGCCTCAACAGAAGACCCTCAACAGAGAATATTCGAGAGAGACACACCTCCAGATCTAAGCCGCCACACCGCGCGAATTCACCTCCCTGAGATGCGCAGTGAACTTGGCCCAATCAGTGCGACACTCCGGGCTGGTCTCGAGAATGAATCTCAGGTTCAACAACTGCACCTCGGTGCAATCGGGCAGCGCAGACATCATTTGCAAGACGACAGGCGCGGTCATGAAGGGTCCGAGGGTACGTTCTGCGAGAGACATGCTGGGAGGAGGAGTGTTGCCACGCGGACGAGGTTGGAGAGCGGGCGCCTGAGCAGGTTGAGGGGGCTGTGGAGGACCGTACGGATACGGCGGCATGACCTGGCCGTTGCCGAAGGTAGCTGGAGATCCGCCAGCGACGGGCGAGACGTGGCTTTGTTGGACAGGAGTCGGAACGAGGGGCCTGTTGCCGTTTCCGTTGTCTGAATGAGGAGAAGCTTCTGCAGACTTGGGTTCCGCCATGCGTGCAGCGACAGCGAGGATCATCATGTTCTCTGGTCGCGGCGATTCGAGGTTGACGACCTCCAATTGGGAGAAGAATTCGGGAAGAGGCGCGGCGCCAGCTTCGATGGGGATCACGTACAGATCGCGAATGGGATGGCCGTCTGGAATACGAACGACACCCCAGCGCTCCTTCTCGTGGAAGTAATTCCAGATCTTGTCGAAGTTGGCTTTATCGAGGTCGGAATCCATGTGAGAGAGGGCGAGCAAACCAATATCGTAGTGTGCACTGTAGCGCATGGTCCTGCAATATTCGTTGCCACGATCGCGATGAAGACGTCCGGTGATCTCCAGGGTTGGGGGAAGGAGCTGCGGGTATGGCATGCGCAAGTGAATTTCACCTCCTCCCATGTAGCGGGCAGTGCCTGCAAAGTCGGCATTGATGGCAGCAATTTCCATTCGACCATCCCACGGCGTTGCGCCTGGATCGCCGCCTCCGCTGGCACCGGCATACGGGTCGTTGAACTGCTCGTCATCTCGCAACAGCCGATCGACTTCTGCATCCTCTCCAGGACCAGTTTGCACATTCAAGCTTGAGCTCTGACGGCGCAGGGGCTGCTGTTGCAATAGGCGTTGTTCATTGACGTCCGGAGAGCGAACACTTGACCAAACGTTGTTGATGTTGAAGTTCGACGCGCTGGCTGGACCACGGGACTCGGCGGCGCTTGGCTGCGAGGTTTGAATGGACAGCGGACTGTTGACTCCACCATCAGGAAGATCTGTGCGAGGACTCTCAATACGCTCGGAAGAGGCGCCGGCAGTAGATTCGACACCCTCCATGGCCATGGAGCTTGGGCGGCGAATGGGAGGAGGAACGAAATCGTCCGCATGTGACCTTGCGCTGTCGTCCTCGACAAGCTCGTCGCCCTTGTGAGTCTTCCTGATTCGAGGACCACGGTCATCTTGCAATAGGATCGCTTGCTTGTCCGACTCCTCCTTCATGACGGCCATCTGCTTCTGCAATTCCTCGTTGGCCATATCATTAGAGCTCATCGTCGCCAGCTCGTCGGCTTTGAGAGATCCCTGAATAAGTCGTGACTTGAGGGTGGTATTCTTCTTGACATTGAAAATAATTGTCCTGAACTGCGCGCTGTAGTCTGGGCCTTCACCGTGACGCACGGTAAGAGCATGCTCAATCTGAAGGGCGATCTGCGCCCCCAAAGAGTCGGCCGTGTGTCCATCTGGAATCCTGAAGCTCCCCGCCCTCGATGTATGACGCAAGTGTTCAGATATGTCCTTCTGCAGAGCAGCGGTTGCGGGTCGTCGTTGCTTGGGAAGCTCTTCGATTGTGCTAGCAACGCCGTCTGCTGCGATGGGGCGCGTGGAGGATGCATCTGCATTGTGAGAAGACTTGCGCCTTTTTTCTGGGGCTGCCTTGGGAGCAGGCTTCTGCTTGGATGGGTTAGCGAATCGAAGCATGATAGGACTGTAGCCGCGAACCTCTCCATTGCCATTTGTGTCTTCGGCGGAGTCACGCTTCCGCTTGTTGGTGGGTTCGGTCGGCTGTGGGGTTGCAGTCGGTTGCGGAGGAGCTGGGCTGCTCGCGGCTTGTTCGCTGCCTTCAGTAGCAATTCCACTAAGGCGCTGTTGTCGTCCGCTCTTGGAGCGCTTCGCCTTACTCTTCTTCTTGCCCGCCTCCCACGGCTTCTCTCCACGCGCCATGGCGGCAAGCAGATCTTGGTACTGCTCTGGACGGCATTGTTCGCAGTAGAAGGTGACCGATTCGAGTTCGTCTTCGTTTGTGGTCACGCCCATGCATTCATTATGTTGCCATGCCTCGCATTGCTCACAGCAGATCATCATACGTCCACCATCGTCTTTTGTAGCTCCGCAAATGCAGCGCACGATCGAGTCATCTTCGCCTTCTTCATCTTCATCTTCGGGTTCGGGTTCGGCGGATTTAGTGTCTTTTTTGCCCTTCTTTGGCGCTTTGGCTGGGGCTGGTGTGGTGGGGTTTTCGGGTTCTTCGAGAGCTTTGTGCTGGCCCTTGGTCGCGCGACCAGAGCGTCGAGGTTCTTCTGTAATGGGTGTGTCAGCTTGCGATCCGGCACTGCTAGAAGGCGCGCGAAGGTCTTGGTCGGGCGGGTTGTCGTAAAGAAAGACTTGGTGCTGAGAGCGGAGATGGCGAGAGGGCGCGCGCTTACCAGCCATGATGACGTCGCGAATGATCCAGTGTCACTCGACCGGATGCTGAATGTTGATTGTTGATTGTAGTTGGGTTGATGCGTTGATGCGGTGCGTTCAGACAAGGAGATAACTCAAGGTTGTCACGGCTTGCACGAGTAGTTGAGAGAAGTATGCGCTACAGCGGAGGCCAGAGTCCCAGCACTTTCACGGCCAGTCCACAACAAGATGCCACTTGCTCTGAGCTGCCAGATGTCCCCAAAGCACGCTGAACGTTGTTGAGTCGAAAGTTGTTGTTGACAGAGTCGACAGAGTCGACGTTGTTGATGTTGTTGACACGCGAAAAGCCCTCGCCCTGTGCAATCGCAATGCGCAATCGCACCTCACTTTGTCCGCGCGCAACGAGAGAGCGCAGATGCGCGATTAGTTCACGCGCCGAGAGAGACAACAAAGAGCGAGACGGGAGGAGAGGGATGGGTGCTCAGCAAGACGCTGCGCAGATGGGGTGGGTGAGAAGGAGGTGGTGAGGGGAGAAAGGGTGGAGGTGGAGAGAGGTGGAGAGGTTGCGGTTGTGGTCGCGCGAGAGCTTGAAGGTGGAGAATTTACTCGGCCCAGATCGGGCTAAGCTCGACACGTCACCTGACAGCAACAACCGTCAACGCGTGACGCGAGAGCGACGAACTGCACGTGAACTCGGCAAGGCAAAACATTATCTCCGACTACCAGGGGCAGCAACTTCTGGCGACTGCACGTCAGAGGGGCAGACTCCGACTCTCGTACCCAATTGATCGCCCTCGCACCGAAATACACACTCCATCTCTCTGATACCTCTCCAATCTCTACATTACAACAATTGCAATACACACACACATCAACATGGCAGACGTACGCTCCATGCTCCGTGCAGAACGCGCCGCGCGAGCTCCCCCGAAGCGCAAAGCCCCCACCGCTTCCCCCATATCCTCGAACAAAAAGCGAAAGGCAGAAGAAGACGATGCTTACGAGAACAAGAAATCCAAGCTAGAAGATCAGAAGAACCTGCCAGCAGGCTTCTTCGACGCGCCCGCCGCCCACGATACGACCCCAGACCAGACCGCAGAGGAGGACGAGGCGCAAGAAACGCAAAAGGCAGAAGCGAAGGCCAACAGAAAAGCGGAAACGCTCGCCAGTCAGACCACACAACCCGCACAAACTACCACCGCGGCAACCACAACTCACGACGACCCCTTCGCCGCAGAGCTAGCAGAATTCGAACGCGAAATCGCCTCAGCGCCCCAGCCAACCCAGCGCTCCGCCCTCGACGCCCTCAGATCCTCCGCGACAATCCAAGCCGCTCCAATGACGGCCCAGGAACTCGCCGCTCAAGCCATGAAGGAGCAGAGCACGCAGCGGGGCCGGCAGGACGAGGAGCGCGAGGCAGACAAGGAAGAGGCGGCGCAGCATCTTGCGGATGAGTTTGAGGAGATGGCGGAGCTGGAGGAGAGGGTGAGAAAGTTAAGGGAGAGGAAGGAGGAGGTGAGGAGGGCGAGGGAGGCTAAGGCTGTGGCTGGAGGAGTGGAGGTAGAGGAGGAGCCCGAGGAGGGGGTTGGTACGGCGGCTGGGGAAGAGGAGGATGAGAAGGAGGAGGACAGCGACAACGATAGTGATGATGACGAGAACGACTACTTCTCTAGCCGCCATTGGCGTGGACGCTAGATCTCTGTTGGGTGGGGGAAAGAAGCGCATTCACGCCTCCTGAGCTTGCGAGGCGTTGTATATCCCGCGGATGGGCCTGATAGCAGTAATAGAATTGTGGTGGTTCGGCAGAGCATCTTGTCTGGTTCAGCAGTCAGGATTTCTGAAATTTCCCCATCCAACTGCATGACTTATCGTGACAATCATCGCCACACTACAGATGCAAGTATTTGCCGGGAAACAGCCATCAACGATAAACAAGCCATGTTCAAATAGTCGACAAAGGGATGAGACCCTCGGGTAACTCCTGGACGCCCAGAGGGTATGCATCTTTCACTGAACGGTAGAGCTTCCCTCGTTCAATTGGAGATTGAATCGGTCAGACGGAGAATTACTGCACCGCACTGTTGTGGGCAACACCGAATCCACATCGGAAGAAATACAGGAGATTATGACATTTGTTGTGATTCAAATTTTTGTCAATTCTCCTGAAAAGCTTGCAATTGGTAGAACCACAGCGGGTCAAACGTTACTGCTCGATTTAGAAGACTGTAGCACAGGGTACACCATCTGCGAACACCAATGCCAAATGCACGAGCACGAGGGTCATCTCGGGTGTTTGGGAAATACCGCATTTCTACCTAGCAAAGCATGGTTATCACATTGTCAAAAGCCGCGGTAAGAGAATGCCCCATCATGGGCCTCATTATGCTCTTGGCCAACGCCAAACACTTCTTCTCCCCAAATCATTCCTCCCTTCCTCCTCTTCCTCCTCCATCACCACCACCACCACCAATCCACAGAGACCCAACCACCTCTACAACCACGATGATCACAACCCTGATCATCCTCACGCTCACCCTCTCCTACATCATCTGGAGATATGTCTTGCATCCCCTTCTTTACCACCCCCTTCGCCATATCCCCACAACCCACTAGACCGCACCATACACCTTCCTGCACCTAACCCTCCACCGCCTCATCCACAACGAAACGCGCTTCCTCCTCCACGCCCACACCCAGCACGTATCCGATCCTCCGCACTGGTCCCTCGAGCATCAGCGTCGCTTCTGTTGAGGGATTGAGAATTGTTTATGTCGGGGCATTCGACAAGGATGGGTCTTACAACGATTTCCGAAATTTCGGAGGATGGTTTCGGGGACTTTTTGGGGAAAAGGGTAGAAGTGTGCGGAATATGATGTCCACGCTCGCTCACGCGCCGCATAGGGAGAGGAAGAAGATGTTGTCGAAGGTGTATTCGAAGAGCTATCTTGCGCATTCGAGTGACATGGCGTTGATCTCGCGGGTTCTGGTGAATGAGCGATTGTTGCCGATGCTGCGGCGTGCCATTGAAGCGAGGCAAGAGCTGGTAGATGTGTTCGAATTGAATCTCGCTGTGGGACAAGACTTCATTACGGCTTTCTTGCTCGGTTTGGAGGACTCGTCGGATTTGATTGGAGATGAGAAAGAGCGGATAACGGTACTTGGAGCTCTGTCACCGGGACTTTGTTGCGTGGAGTGTGAGGAACGGTGCGAAGAGGAAGATAGAAAGAGAGTTCTTGACGGTTTGCGAAAAGGTTCTCAGGAAGGAAGATGAGAAGCGGAAGATTACGGACGAGAAGGAGGCGAAGAGGGACTCGATGAGTCCGGAGAACTCGGGTGAGCCAGTAGTCTTCCAGCAAATGTACGAGAAGCTGGCTCCGCTTGGATCTATGTCGGGTCCAGAGAAGAACCTCCTGCCCACGATTGCCTCCGAGCTCTTGGACCACATTGGCGCTGGTCGAGACACCATCGCCATTACCCTCACCTATGCCATGTATGAGCTCTCCCGCCGACCAGCACTCCAAGGCTGTCTCCACGAAGAGCTTAGAACTTTGAAGCAGCACGCTTGTCATCCCGGAAACTCGCTACCATCGCCCTCTTCAATCAATGCTCTTCCTCTGCTCCACGCCATCTCTCCGGAAACGCTTCGTCTATACCCTCCATCGCCGAATCCCCAATCTCGCGTCGTGCCCGCAGGAGGCGTAGAATTGCATTCATTCTTAGTCCCGCCAGGCACGATCATCTCCAGCGCACCATACGTCCTTCACATGAACCCGGCTATCTTTCGCTCTCCAAAGGAATACAATCCTCTCCGTTGGTTGCCCAAGTCGTCCAGCGGGTGCAGCACCTCCTCCGAACTCGCCGCGAAGCGTGCTCGGTTCTGGCCGTTCTCTTCAGGCGAGAGGAAGTGTATCGGCTCTCATTTCGCGGAGCAAATCGTCAAGCTGGTTTTGGTCGCAATGTATTCGAACTCCAAGACCGCCGTTGAGGATGATACTGGTATCGAGCCGATTGATTCGAATCTGGGATTTCCGAAAGGGAGGAAACTTGTGTTGCGATTCGAGAACGTTGAGAAGGAAAAAGTAGGGTTCGCTGTTGTGGACAAACCCAAGACGTGATAAGGGTAAATGGGGGAACCATACCACTGAGAAGGGACAAGACGAAGCAAAAGAAGAGAGGAAGAACCATGTATGAAATGCGGAAGTTGGCGGGTTGATAAAGGTAAAGTGTAGATGCAATAAAACCGCTTGCTATGCAATGCCGAGTGACAAGATCAAGAGTATGAACGCCATCTATCTCCCTTCCATAGCCATCTGCCCCATCTTCCTTGCTTCCCCTCTCCTGACCAGCACAAACCATGCACAACTCGCCCAACAAAGTGAGACGCCAACCCAACTATGAACAGGCATATGGCCTCCTAGCGTAAGCAGCTGCAGAGTGCCTCTCGGCAGACTGAGCATGCTGGTTGCCAACGGGCTCGTCGACTTTGTGAACAGAGGCGTCGAGATGAAGACCGCCCAGCTTCCCAAGCCTCCACAGCCACACAGAAACCAGAACCATGGGACGTCGAGGAAGTAGCAGTTGTGGCGGATATCAGAAAGCTCCCCCGAGATGAGCACGATGGGGATGAGCGCGATCATAGACATGAGAGATGTGTAATGGAGTAAGCGCCAGTAGGCGCGAGATGCTTCCTTTTGGCCTGGCGCAGCGGTGGCAGCATCTTCGCCTTCGGAGGCTGTGAGGCTTTCGCCGTGTGGGACGAGGGTCGCTGTAAGTTTCTCGTGGGTCTGGACTAGGAGCAAGGGGTATAAAGCCACGAACAGAGAAGAGGAGACGCCAGCAAGAACGGACTCCCAAGTTACACGGACGCCAGGGCGAATGCTAGCAATGAGCAGGTTGAGAGTGGCGATCAAGGAGGTTGAGAGGGTAGAGAGGGAATGGGATGTCCGAGTGAGTAATGTTGTGAGAAGGAGAGTAAGGGGCACGGTGGCAAGCCGAGATAGGGTATATATTTGCACCACGGCATAACTGCGGAGAGTCAGCAGAGTTTAAGCTAGGAGATGGTGTCTACCGACGCAAAAGATATGTTGCTTAGCACAAGTTTCAAAACGAACACAATGACCAGAGGAAGACACTGTCGGGCTACTTTGAGATCAAACTCGAGGATTCCACCGCCAGCGATGCCGCCGGAGCTTCCTGCTCGCAGCCATCTCGCTTTGCCCTTGATTGAAGGACTATAAGGATAAGCTGGAGCTACGGCTGCGTGGAATCCGAGCTTGCGGAACGGAGCGGCTACGGTCCGAGTAAAAGAAGCGGTAAAAAGGAGTAAGAGATGGGTGATACCCAGTTCGATCAGGGTAGTCGTCAAGGGATATGGAAACCTGGCAATCGTTAGGAAAGTGGATCGCAAGGAAGGGGAAAAAGTCGTACTTGTATGTTCCAGCTGCCGCATTCGGATCAGTATCGTTTCCTGCAAATTGCGCACTTCTCTAGTTGGAATGACTTACTCCACAAAATGAACCTATTCATCAAAAGCACCCCAAAACTACACCCACCCACCCATATAATTCCCAACACGACCGAAACCTGCCACCCCAGCCACGTCCCGTTCAAAAAGCTCTCCAAACCACCCTCCGTAAATATACTCTTAAACTTGCCCCTTTTCACCAGCGAACCCTGTCCCACGAGCGGCCTCAAGCTCTCCGGCACCGCAAAATCATCCCCAAACCCATCATCCTCATCCTCACTCACCGCTGCGCTCCTATTCCTCGCATACGGCAACGGACTCGGCTCGCGCGACGAATTGAAATCAATCAGCGGGATGCCACCGCCCGTCGAATTCAGGGAGCTGCCGCTCACGCTCCGACTCCTAGCCTCCATGCCTGATTTCGAGCTCTTGATCCCGCCCTCGACTGTACTATATGCCTCCTCTATATCAATTTCGTCGTCGAGGGAGCCGTCGCTGCGGTGTTGCGAGTTATAGGCGGCCGAGATCTTTGCGGAGGCGGAGGCGGTGGTTTGGGTCAGGGCGGAGGAGAGGTATTGCACGGCGGGCTTGAAGATGTTGCCCGAGGCAGCGAAGGGGCGCGAGCGGTTCATGTGGGGTAGGTTTTCATATTTGGGCGGGAGGAGAGGCAGAGGGAGGGCTGTGGCGGGAGAGGACACCTTGAGGCTTGATGAGGTTGCGATGTTACGCGGAGGATGGGCGCAGCAGTTGGGTCTTGGCGCTGTTGGAGATGGGGGACCGTGGGGACTTGCGTGGATCAGGGGCGAAGCAGCCGGGGCGATATTCATAGAGTACAGCTCGGGCTCTTTCCACTGGAATCCGTCCAGAATTTCCCACCAATATTTCGGAAAGGAATTAGAGATTGAGAATCGAAATGTGCTTGTTCACTTTTTGCACGAGTCATGCAAGAGGACTTTCTAGGCGAGTCACGTGCAAGCCCCTTAATGCTCTCTCCCCTGTCTCTACGGAGTAACAGAGCCCTCAGATTCGAACCTGTGCATTTTTTACTATATTCGAAATCCTGCTTTAGGGCACAAAGCACTGCTACGATGTTGGCTATTAGCCCTGCATGCTCAAAGCTCTTGATCGTCGTAATGCGATGAAAACTGCTGCTTCAATTGGGTGGTCTATCTTATACTTCCTTCTACCTATCTACCTTTATGTTGAAAAATATGAGGTACAGTGATTGATTAAGAGCGAGTACTGAAGTGAAGATGCTCAGACTATATATGCTCAGTCCAGCTGGTCGCAGTGATCGGTCTATACCAGCCTCCTTCCAAGCCTCTTCAATTAACCATCAGGGCCCAGGCTACCTGCATGCCAACAGTATGATGTCAGCATGTTCCTTGCGACACTTTAGTATGCACCGACCGAGCCCATCCGCATCTTCAATCATCCATTGCCATTCCAAGATCTTCCATTCTCCATAAGTCGGCTTCAAAAACAAGCTCGATATACCCAATCAACAAAGAATCGATTTCAAGTTTGCTTGACGTGCAA
The DNA here is from genome assembly GCA_010015705.1 of Aulographum hederae CBS 113979. NCBI lineage: Eukaryota > Fungi > Ascomycota > Dothideomycetes > Aulographales > Aulographaceae > Aulographum > Aulographum hederae. Next base: position 118,914 of record ML977197.1, read on the forward strand.
TGATCCTTTGTCTTTCCCCTCAATGTGACAAACTCTCTCCAAGTTTCTCAAAGAGCATGTTACCAATCAAAGCAACATATAGCATTTGTAGAAACCACGGTTCTTTATTCCCCATGGTAAACGCGTCAGGTGAAGCAGAAGGCGGCGGCCGTTTGGAAAGATGCATTTACACTTATCATCCTGCGCTGGCTGCTCTTGGACGGTAACGGCTTCAAGGTCATGCTCTAGAAGATCAAAAATTCCTGTAATTCGTCATTTGGTCTCCACCGAGTAGTGGAAAAAGTTATACGTCGAGTAATCAACAAGATCTCCATGATTTCGCGGAAGTCGAGGTTCTGAAATGATCATGCAGCATCCCCCAACCAGCGCCGACTTTTCCGTAGAAGGCGTCTACACAAAACTCAGCCCAAACCAAGCATCCCTCCCAGTCCTCCTCCAGCAGACTCTGACAGGCATATCGGAAGCCCGCATCCACATTCAATTACAACAACTTCAAATCCAAAGAGAAAATCACGACTTCAGAGCCCGCGTCCCCGAATTCCAACAATGCATCGCAGGCATCCCCTCTGAGTCTCCGAATGAAGAGGAAGAACAGTTGCTGGAGTATATCAAAGGAGAAATTGTGAAGGATTACAAACGGAAGGAGAAAGAGAGGAATCTTCGAGTGCAGTTAGAACGGCTGGAGAAGAAGGAGCATAAGATACGGTTGGTGCTGGATGCGTTGATTGGGGAGTTGTTGGATACTATTCAGGAGATCCGGGATGAAAGACTTGACCCTGAAGTTGTTCGAACGGAAAGAGAAGAGGAATTGTTTCATACCAGTTGGCAGAATCTGGATTTGACTTCCACCCCCACACCAAGATCAAGCGCTCTATCCACCGGTCAAGAGGTAGGGTCACACAGAGACAATCCAATGAATCTGAACCCAGACAGTCCCCTTTTCCCACAATCATTCGAGTTCCAATGAAACCCAAACCCATGCACAACCCGAACTCTCCTAAACAACACTCCTCATCCCACCCACACCCCTGAGCACCCCTCCCTCGCCGACCTCGAACAGCAATCCGCTCTCGACAAACTTCACCACTGCTATCAAGTCCACCACGAGGCAGAACATGCCTTCACGCACCACCGCCAGCACTTCTACCAATGGGCTTCCTCTTTCAACCCCTCACCACTCCCATCAGACCTTCCCCGACTGACACGACCTGATTTTGACCGCCTCTACCTCATCGTCGGCTCAAAGCGATCGCAAGAACTAACAGCAGCGGAAGACGCGCTCTACGAAGGCCCGGATCAGGGCGTGGAAGGCGGGGGTTGCGCATGGAGAGTGGGCAACTTCCATGTTTGTTGATGATGCGGAGGACGGGATGTCTATTAGTGGGGGGACTGAGCTTGGGAAGGTGGAGGGGGAGGTGAAGCGTTTGACGGAGACAGGGGTTAGGGTGATTGAGGCGTGGATGAGGGGAAGGCCTTGTTGGGAGAGTGAGGATGTTAGTGCTGGTAGTAAGGAGGGAAAGGGGGAGATAGTGGAGGAGGGTGACGAGGATTGGACTTTTGGTTTGAACTTGGAGATGGATAATTGGGATAGTGTTAGTTGTAGGGAATGGGATCCGAAGCGTAAGAGGAAAATTGAGGACTGGCAGAGGCGGTGTAAACAGAAAAGAAAGTAGAGGCGAGAAGAAAAGTAGAAGTGGAATTTGACGATCATTTTTGCAAACCCCGTGAAGGGGAAGTAAAGATATAGGTAGTTGAGAGCTTTACAGCCCACACAAAGCTCTAAAGAGTCAATATATTTGCCAACGCCATGCTTTGAGATACTGTAGACCTCCCCCTACATAGTCCAACGTCCCAAATCCAAGCGTCGAAAACGCCCAACCTTCATTCACAAATTATCATACCTCCCCATCCTCGACTTTGTTGGCTGAATCGGGCGGAATTTGAATGAGATGCAAGGAGCAGAGAGAACAAAACTTCGAGCTGGGCATGTAGCGGGAGAAAACCAATGAGCAAGGGCTTAGATTTGGCCCTTCCAATGTCGCCCACCAGGCCTTGATACGTACCATTTGGATGTAGTTACGGTAGGGCTCAGCCCAGTTGCAAGATTCGTTCCTTTTTCAAGCGTACGGAAATACAACAGATACTGTCAGGTTTATTATAAGGGAAGATCAGTTGGGGGAGGGACTGACTAAGTAAACGTGAGGAAGAGCTCGGTTCGATGTGGGTTGTACTGCGTCTTGTCAATGTGGGAGATGTAGGTTTGGACAATCCTAGCCCGTTCCTGGGAAAATGCCATCTTTGCAAGAGGCGGAGCGGGTAGCTTGTAGTCCACAATCTGCACTGTATTATACACAGAGCAACCTGTTTTCAAAGGGCACCTGTTTTCACTTTAAGTGCACAAATGTGGGGTTTTCAGCCCCTACAACGACCATATATGCCTCCAGACAGGTCTTTCAACCTTGCTGCGGTGACATCGCCCAAAGAGGTTGGTGGCGTCAAATCCCACTCGTCAGTCGTCGAAGCTCAAACATGGCGTGCATGCGCCATTCTGCCTAGGCTCAGACTTATTCGTGCCAGCAGCCGTCTCTAGGGAAAGTTGTCAGGCGACCGGGAAGAAGGCTGAGAGTTCTGATATTCACAGTCTTTCCGTGTCCCCGTCGTTTTCACTCCTTAAGTGAAGGATCGGCCTTGTCCTCCAACTCTCTTCTGATGGCCAGAAGCGAAATGTGTTTTGCGGCTACGACGGTACGGTGTTGTATCGAGAAATTCGATTTCGAGCTGGAGCATTGTAGAAGAGACGTCGGATATTGGAACTATAGGTCAACTGGTTAGTAGTGACAATCACGTAAGCCAAGTCACGTGGATTGTAGTTTCCAACGTACGAAGATAAGGTTAGCTAAGGTAGGTAAGTTTCTCTCGACGATCCAACATCCTAAAACCAAGCGTGGAAAACACACAAATCTTTCAACCCTCATCTAAACATAATCATACCTCCCCATCCTCGACACATTCTTCTCCCCCACCTCCCCGCCCCTCTCCCAACTCCTCGTCGCCCTCGCCCTCCCAACACCGCCCCAATTATGCACAACAATCGGCCTGCCCCTCCTCCACCTCGCCGCACCTTCCGTCCTCACCTCCCTCCCCTCCCCCCCCTTCGGCAGCACGCCCGGCTTCGCAAACAGTCGATGATACTTCCGCAGCTGGAGCAGCTCATCTTTGCTGATGAGGTCGCGCTGCCAGAGACAGAGGAAGAGGTGGTGGTCTGGATGGGTTGGGATAGGGGCGGTCGGAACAGCATTGCTGGCATTATCAGCACCTGGGAACTGCGCTCCAGCGTGCATTGTGTCGTTCACCGCGGACCGGTAATGCCCCGCAATATGCCGGAGGTGATGCTCCCAGTTCACCTTCTCATTCTCGATTTCGCTTTTGATGCCACAGAAAGGGCATAGTAGCGTCCTCGGAGGGAGTTTCCGCTGGAAGTGCGACGTGCAATGGGTACTCCACTCGCGCTCATCACCGGACTCGTACTCGCAGTTCAAGAACCAAAACACGCATTTGAAAACCGGTTGATCCGCGCCTGCTGCCGGTAGCCTCGACCACCGCGCTGTTAGAATCGCCTCATCATCACTATTGCCGAAGACGTCCGAGATTGGGGAAAGAGGTTCACCGTCGATGGCCGAGTACTCCGTCATGGGCGAGTCCATCTGGCTCTGGCTTTGGGCTTCGGAATCGGGATCCGAGTTCCGTCTCGAGCCGACCTCGCTGTCGCAGAGGTCCGAGTAGCGTTCTTTATAGACGGAAGGGACGTAGGTTGGACATGATTCGTCGACGAAGCGCATTCGAGGATCTTCTCCTATGCCGACGCTCTGTTGCATGATCTTCGCTCTGACCTTTTGGTCTGAAAAGACATTTTCCCAGGTGGCTTGGAAGTCGGCGTTGCGGACTGAGCCAGGAAGATGACTGTCGGTGGGGATGAGGAGAGACTTTTCCCGGTCGTTTGCTGACTGCTTGACGGTGGTACTGTTTTTCGCCTGAAGGCAGTTACAAGCGCATGGCTTGCGAGCTAGACGCGGTGGCGGCCGGAGCGGAAGTGCTGGTATTTTGTTGCTGGAATCAAGCAGAGGTTCGACAGACAGTCGTGGAGTGTCCATGAATTCCGGACCGGGCTGTGAGAAAGCAAGCCCTAGTAAGTCCGACTGATGAGGCGCTGCAGGTATTGGGGATGGAATCCAAGAACCAGCGCCCTTCGAAAACTCAAACAAATTCAGACGATCCATCTCGCTCATCTGGGACGCACTGTCCGACACACTGGTAGCCCTTGTAAAATCATCCAAGTTCAGACGATCCACCTCGCTCCTCTGAGACGCACTATCTGAGACACTGTTGGTAAAGCTCTCCAAAATCGAAGCTGGCGGACGACGCTTCGGATCCTTCTCGAGCATCAAATGACAGAGCCCCGCAATGACACCCTCAAAATAGTCCACCGAGTCATCCAGTTCCATGGACTCAAGGTGGGTTTTGATCTTCTCCAAGCGCTTGTGATAAGCGGGTCTCTCATCGGAAGTCTTGTTCCTCGGCGCACGAAAGTCCAAGGCCTTATAGAAAGTCTTGAGGTCGCCTTGAGTAAAGTACACCAGCATTTCCAAAAAGACACAGCCGAGGGAGAAGATATCGACTCTTCTCCCGTGACGATTATGGTTCGCAATCTCGGGGGCGCAGTACATTGGCGTATGAGGACTGATGCTGGAAGACTCCGAGTTCTCCTGCGGAATGCGCTTCGCAATCCCAAAGTCCGCAATGAGGACTTTCCAAGTCTTTCCATCCTGATGCAACAGGATGTTTTCTGGCTTAATGTCATTGTGTCGAATGCGAGCTGTGTCGTGCAGGTACGCAAGACCGGCCGACAGGTCTTTGACCCAGCAGAAGGGAGTGCGGGTGTTGTCGTCCTTGCTCGGCTTAGCGAAGTAGTGCTTCAGCGTCATATCCGCTGCAGGCTCCATTATAATGTTGACCGCCGAGTCATAGTAATATGCTGTGACAAATCGAACGACATGCGGGTTACTGAGACCTTTCATGGCATCGATTTCTCGACGAAGTGAGCGCTGAACGTCTTTGGCAGCGAGATTTGCTTTGACCGTCTTGCGAGCAAAAATGAAACCGTTCATGACATCGCGAACTTTGTCAACAGTGCCGAATGCTCCACGACCAAGATGTTCCAAGTGGTCCAAGTGTTTGTAGGGGACATCGAGTGATAGCTTGAACGTCGCAAGACTTGTATACGAGCTACCTCCAAAATAGGGGCCAGTTCCAGCATGGTGGTTGCCAGAGGCTCCAGGATCGGGATAATTCCCATTGGAGTATCCCGAAGGCCCAATCGCACCAGAACCGGAGCCTGAGCCTGAGCCAGAGCCTGAGCCTGAGCCAGAGCCAGAGCCAGAGCCAGAGCCAGAGCCAGAGCCAGAGCCAGAGCCAGAGCCAGAGCCAGAGCCAGAACCAGAACCAGAGCCAGAGCCAGAGCCGTACGAGTAGCCGTAATCATGACCAGACCCGGTCTGATCAGGATCAGTATCATCGTCGTTGTCAGGTCCGTTATCGCCCGAGGGACCCTCACCAGGATCGTCGTTCCCAGGAGGACTCAAATCACGAGCGCCATCTCCATTGAACGAAGGGTCGTTGTCATCAGCGCCATCATCATCGTCTTTCGGGTCCGAGGGAGCAGCTGGGTCGGGACACCACGGGTCTTTCCAGTCCCTCTCGACACTCCAAGTCATCTTCGTGTCGTTAAAGTGTTGCAGCACATGCGATCGGAAATCTGCTGCGACCGTGAAGGTCTCGCCGCAGAAGCCACATTGGCAAGGAATGGAAGGAGCGTCTCGTTCGGACAATGAAACGATCTCCTCGATGTTCTGATCGGAGTGATGCTTCTTGACATGCTCCTTCTGGAACTTGTCCTTTCGAATCCGAATAAAGTAGACTGGCTCGGGCCTGTTGAGGCATATGGAACATACGTATACTTTATCCGGGTATCGTTTTTGTTGATGGCGATCCCATTCATACGCTCGCTTGCTCAGGAGACCGCACTTCCCGACGCATTGGAATTTCCCTTCGTTGGGCTTGTTGCTGGCCCGTCGAACGCAGGGCCGTGAGGTGGAATCCTTCACATACGTAGCAATTCTTGTCTGCAAGTTGTCCTCCTGGGACGGTGTATGAGAAGCATCAGTGCTTCCAGTCGATTGTGTCTGTGCCGGATTGAAATATTCCTTCATGACCCATACATGAACAGCTTCCTCGGGGGCTTTGATGGCCTTGGCCCAATTCTGGCAATCCTCCATGGTCGGAATCTTTGCTTTCTTTCCATCATAATTATGTGCATAAAGCGCGCGAAGAATTTCAAGTGATTCAGGAGAGATATCAGACGAAGTTTCGATGGTAGCAGATATTGATGGCGACCTTTTGCGTTGTTTCGAAGCTCGGAATGACGACGTCGAATTGGCGCCATCAACTCGGGCTTGCTTTTTCCTTTTCCGTGTCGAGGCTTGTTGTGCTGGAGATGATACTTGACTGGGAGCAGTAACACGAAGTTGCGGACTGCCGTTGGGAGTGTGTGAACTGTAGGGAAGAGGTGGCTGTAACTGGGTGTTCACAGTCCTAGTTTGGCCCATTCTATTGTCCGGCAAGGTGTGATTTGACAACGCTCCGTGAACATTCGAGTTGTTAAGGAAAAGCTGATGTTTAAATACCGCTTGAGCCAGGCCTTGAAGATTATACTGAAGAGTCGGGTCGATCGGCGAGGAGGTAGAGTAATTCGGGTACGGGCCGGTAAGATTCCCAGAACTACCAATGCCCGAATCGAGAGTCGACATAGGGTCATAGGGCCTAGACTGCTGTGTACAATTGTCAGCTACGGAGACATTGTAACGGAGTAAACCGACGTCTAATCAAAACTTACGAAGGGAGTCCGCTGCGGCGCGAGGCCGCCGGCATTGAAGGCTGATGCCTGCTCTGCCTCAGACTTATCCGTGGCTACGTCCGCGGGCTGACTGCCTTGGGTGCTTGTTGGGAAAATGATAGTTGGCTGCGTGACTGAGTCCCAGTCGATGTCATCAGTGTCGGCGATGGGGGAGTCCATGGCGGGCGGCAAGCTGTTGGATCTCATAGCAGCTGTGTTAAGATAGCAAACCTACACAGTCGGACAGCGGGCAGTGAAGAGGGATGTTTGTTTCGAGCGAGGAGGGCGCGCACCGCATTGTAAAAAGGCATCAATGGTGCCTGCGCGTAGCAGAGGCCGACGCTTCAAATCAGGGCGATTCGGCGATGAGCTGCGCCCGATTTGGGCGACGAGGCATCTAAAAAGTCGTCGCAAACCACAAGAACAGATTGAAATAAAGATGAGAAGGAAAGAAAAGGAATTTATCTGAGATTGTGTTTCAGGCCATACCTCCTTTGCCCTACCTGAAGCTTCTACGCTCTTCTGAGAGCTCACCGGAAGCTGGATTGGGACGCGCTCGCGTTGAGGTACTTGTGCAAGTGGGCGACAGCTGACGACGTCAGCTCCACGGCGGTCGCGGGGGCCATTGAAGAGACGTCGTTGCGAATTGGGGCTCTATAAAGCTCATGGACGTCGAGGAGAGGTCTTCCAGGGTGGACGATGAGGATAGCCGTTTATAAGGCGTTGAGACTGTTCGTGGTGTTGTGATCTACTCTAGGAAGGGTCCTGAATGCCAAGCGTCACGTGCTCTCGCGTCACAGGAAGCTGTTGTGCTACTCGTCTTGCCGTAGCAGACATGGAAAGTGCCGAGAGCACCATCTGAAGCTTTCCAATGACACTCTGATAGGAGTTGACAGTTGTAAGGATCTCTCGGTACTTAGAGAGGAGGAGCAGATATCACGTGATATGTTTTGTTTGAACCTTGGTTTTAGTCTCCTTTAACCACGCCATTCGTGAAGCATATACAGAACGAATGAGAGAACAATAAGACTCCATCTTCCCAGCAACGCCATGCCATGCCATGCCACAGCCGCAAAACAAATCCTCGCTATTTCCCAAACGCAGGACGCCAAAGAGGGTTTGCCAAGAGGTGGTATCGAAAAGAAAGCTCGCTCGCTCGCTCACAGCCGACGTAGACTTCTCAGTGTAGACTGTTATATAGACTCGACATAGTTGCTGGAGCTGGGTTAGAGATCTGCATATTTTGTGTAGATAGATGGATCCACATACCTGGGGAATATGCCTTCCCTATCACCAATTCTCCCCGTCCACCAGTCCGTCTCATTGTCCGTCTTCTTGATAATCGAAATGATCTCGCCTTTCTTGAAGCCCAGATCACCTGGCTGATCCGCCTCGAAGGTGAATTTCGCTAGTGCCTGGTTCGGTCCCATGGATGCCCTCTTCCCAAAGACCGGCTTCGGCGCTGTAGGTCGTGTCGGCTTGGGCTTGTCGCTGTACGAATACTCATCATTGAACGTGCTGGCCCTCGAGCGCGATGCCAGCGAATCAAAAGTCTCGTTGGGGTTGGCGCGTGTAGTGTTGGAGCGACCAAGACCTCCAGGCGATGGACGGTCGTAAACGTCTTCTTGCCACGTGCTGGCCCTTTGCGGTCTGTCGTAGTCGTCTCCAGCGAGAGTCGATGCTCCTGTGCGGTTGGAGCGTACGCCCTCACCCATGGCCGATCCGCGCCTGCCCTGCCATACCACATCCTCATGGGCGTCGTCGTAGACGGGGATGTCATTGTACATGGAGTCGCCTGCCACACTGCCCGCTCCAGCGACGCCGGCGAACACGCGCGAATTGAGAACCCGCGTGAGCGGCTCAGCGGCCGGAGGGACAGGCACGTTTCCGCCAAGAAGCTCCCTTGCAGTATGCCGCCTCCCGTACAGCTTCTCGTTGGCATCTCTCCGCTCGACGATGGCGCTTCCCTCCAAAGAGACACCAGCGAAAAGTCCCTTCGTCTTCGAGTATGCGAATATGCCTGCCACGCCCTTCAAGCTCGCCGCGCCAGCTGCCTCGGCATTCCGGCCGACCGGTCCGGCAGCTATCGAAACATTTCCTCCGAGTGTGAGAGAGCCGGCTTGCGCAAAGGTTCGTACGGCCGAGGCATCGTTGAGGATGAAGACGAAATCTGTGAGTTCGAAGCCGATCTGACCTCCGAATCCGCCGCCGACAGTCCCGATTGCGGACGGAGCGGACCAGGAGCCATCTGGCAGGCGAGCGACGACAACGCCAGAGCCGAAGCGTGCAGAACCGAGGAAACCAGCTTTGAATACCGTGAGGATAGCGAGACCCTGTGGTGAATCAGTAATAGAGCTGTGGAAGAAGCTCCGAAGCTGTCTTACTTTGGCGTTTGCGAGAATCTGAGGAGGAATAACTTTGTCCGGTCCGAAGCTCTGTCGCGGATCAACGAAAGACGCGAGAATTTTCCCACACTTGTTGCATTCGCCTGGGAGAAGGTCAGTAAGCCAGGCGGCGATTGAGGTGGTTGGCAAGACTCACTCCTCATGGAGGAGGGCAGCGGGTTATTAATTCCAAGCGGCATGTTGGCGGCGCAGAGAATGTAACGATCGGAGTTAGAGATACAGTGCAAGATGAAGATGTCGAAGCTGGTCGGGCTTCGTTTCGGAAGTTGACTCGGTCGCTGGTCGCTCAGGCGGGAGCTTTTGGTTTTCAAGGATCAAGTTCGGTCGCGGGGTTTAAACACCATGACGATCGCTTCCTTGGCGCCGCAGCTGTCAGCCACAAATTACGCGGATGTTCGCCACCCGACATGATGAAAGAACCCATCAGTCATCATATGAGGCAAATCTGCTATGCTCACAACACGTCCATCTGCATTATGTGCGTCCTCCGGTAATCTGAATAATTAACTGGCTCTGGTGAGATCATCATAGAAGAACATCAGCCGTTGAGTTGGATTGGCCCTAGGTGGTCTAGGTACAGCTTCTTGTCACATCTTCCTGGTAGGTATCTTTTCCATTGCTGAAATTGTAGACTCGGTACGGTCCTTATTAGCCGACTTGATTCACACCTCAACCTCCTGTCCACGCTCACTAACAACAATCAAGTCACCGGCTGCAGCAAGGAACCATCGATGCAAAGAAGAAGATTGATTTCAACCGAAAGCTAGACTAAATGAAGTAACATCCTGAAGTCCTATCCGAAAAGCGGCCGTGATCATTAAGCTGACCCAGAGAAGTGGATGATTATGAAGGAGAATTGCAAGCCGAAATCGAGCACTTTTGGTGAAGGGCGAATGGGTAGGTGCAATGGGGAAGGGGAAGGGCAAGGGGATTAGAAAAGGGCAGATTCAACTCCAACTCAGTGAAGTGGTGCTCCGACGAAAGGTATGGAAGTTTTTCCAAAAAAACAAACAAACAAGATTTCAAAGGAGCAAGGGTAAGATGCCACAGCACTGCCATCCTGATCTGGTCGTAGAGAGAGAGCATGTGTAGTGGTCGACATTCGCTGCGCACCTGGCCATTTCCAAGACTCCAATAAAAGAAGTCAGCTTCGTGGACAGCTGGAGCCGGAGAAGACGGGATACAACGAGCGATTCTTTTAGCCACTGGGACCACTAGTAGCATTCGGCACCAGATTGGCGTGGCACTTGATGAAGCAGTCCTGGGCAGCCACAAGACGTTCCTTTTCCCTCTGTGTGAAGATACGACGCTGAGCACGATCCGCATCCTCAGCGAGCAGCAGGATGCAACGGTTCTGAGCACCATCCTCGTCCAGATCAAACGCCTTGTGAAGATTGTCTTTGAACTCGGTACGGAAAGACGCCATGAACTCGCCCTTAAAGCTCATGCAGACGGTATCGACGAAACGGGAGCCAGCAATGTTATAGTATGCGCGAATTTTCGCCAGAGTCTCGAGCTCGCGGGTGTAGGGATCAGGTCCTAGTTCTTGCCGGATTTCGCGAAGCTTCCTCTCCTTTTCGTGCTGCGAAATATCCCTGCCCAGCCTCTTGCACATCGCCTCCATAATTTCGCGAGCACGTTTCTCGAAGCGTTTCGCCTTGAGCAATTCTGTCTCCTTCTGTAAATGATACTCGTAGGCCTGTTCATTTTTCGTGATGGGAGCGGTGCGCTCGATACGCAGGGCCCGTTTAATCGCCACTTCTTGGACTTGGAGTAGTGAATTGGTGAAATCTTGGGAGATCTTCCAAGTCTGGCGGAACAGATCCGTATCCTTCCATTCCTTCAGTTTGAAATCAAGAGTGGCGATGACGATATCCTGCAAGGCATTCTGCACCTCATGAAGGAGTTGGTCCACCGGCTTCTCCCAATGGTTCAAACACTCCAAGATAAGACTGGTGACGGCCCTAGGGTCCACGTTACCGGGAAGTCCAGTCGTTGTAGACTCATGAAGTGCTCGTTGGAGATCGTCCAGGTTAAAGGACGAGGCAAGTTCACTCTTCCAGGCGCCAGCCCTAGGCCCCGGTCTGGTACCTGCGTCCTGCTCCCTCTTGCGTTTTTTGTTAGGAGATGGCGAAACAACAGGAGCAGGAGCAGAAGCATCAGCAGCCGAGTCCGACTCAAGGTCGATGGTTTCAATGGGCCCGAAAGGCTGATCAGCTCGCTTGCTAGGGGTCCTCGGTGATGACTGGAGATTCCTAAAAAGATTGGCAGGCTTGTCACGGCGATCTTTCTGCCCGCTAAGAGTGGATCCTGGGAGCATCTTCTGTAGTAGCTCTTGGACGAACTCATCTTCGAACTGCTTAATCCGTTTTAGAAGCTCAGTTGGGGGGAAGTCATCCCTCATTTCTTTCTCCATCTCATCAGCAAACGAGTCAATCAACTTGCGTACGATTGCTCGTGCGTTGCCAGTTGGAGGTTCAGGGAGACGTTTCAGTAGTTCATTGATCTCTCCAAGGCGCTGTGCAATATTGATCTCAATGCCTGGCAGACTTGCGGCGATGTGGGCACCAAGCTTTTTCGAAAGAGAGGTAAGAAGATTGGGGATGCCAAAGAGCTCCGAGTAGGGCTTGAAATTTGAAGCCCATGGCTTTTCGCTTTTGAAGAAATCCTCTTCGTTCTTCCGTGCCATCACGTAGGTGATCCCTTCATTTAGCTCAGCTTGGGATGGCAAGCGGACCACGAAATAGCCATGCTTTAGCGGGAAACGCTTTCCATCGAGAACGGCAGCCAAATGTTCAGGCGGCGAGTGCGCTGGAAGACGGTCCGGCTTCGTGAGAACACTCATAGAGCGGTCCCCAGCTCCGAGTTCCTGCGCCAGAGCTGCCGCCTTACAGTTATCCAAATCACTTTCCAAGGAACAGGCAATCAGAACGATGGCATTGGAGTTTTTGATATACTCCTTGTTCAAGTTTCGCACAAGTTTGACCAGGTAGTTCTTCTTCCGGTCTTCCACCTGAGCAATGATCCCAGGCAGGTCGTAGAAAGAGAGGTTGGTTTTGCCGGGGCCGGAAATCTCGACGCAGATCACATTCGGAGAGAATTCAACTTCCAGCTGAGAAGCCTTGAGTTCGGTACTAGGAAGACTCAACAGCTTTCGGAAATAGGACGGCGTTGGAAGCGTTGCTGGAGTCAGGGCCAGAACTTGAGCCGCTCGTACTACGTGCTCCATTTGATCAATGTCGAAGAAAACACCAAGATCGTGGACTTCATCTTGAGCATTTTTGAACCACGGATAGCACTCAGAATCATCCGTGGAATCGTGGTTTGGGTCAAACGGTCCGAAGTAGTTATACTTTTTCTGATAATGGATTTGAATCTTGACTGTCTCCGCTTCCTTGGTGGTAATGCGGAGCACACAGCGGGTACATGTGCCCGAGTCTCGGGGAACCTTGAAACCACTGAGTGCCTCCGTGAGAGAGCTTTTGCCTGCACTCTGGTCGCCAATGATCACGACAGAAGGTAGTTCAAGCTGGTCAGTCGAGACACCGCACTTGGTCAGGCCGTCAATGGCAGCAATATATTCCTTGGTGTTAGCCATGAGGGCCTCGTCCACTGAAGGGAGTGTGTCCGACGAGCTGGATCGGCTTTGACGGCGGTCTGGGGCGTTGCCTGAAAATATTTGCATCAGTTCCTATCTGCCCATTGTGCGTGAAGGTTGGACTCACCTGGAGTGACCTGGCTACCTTCATTGGCGGCTTCTACCACCTGTTGCATGAACAGCCCAAGGCCAACATCAGCAGCGGTAGCGTCAGAGTTCTCCATGGCTGGTGCATTGGAGTTTCCCATGGCTGATATTGGGTGAGAAGATGATCCTTTATCCATATGACTTTGACACGAGTGGTGTGGTCAAGTTTGTGATCAACAAGTGAAGTCAGCGACATGCGTGGAAGAGAACAGCGAACAAGACGGACGTACCGGAGAAATGCGAGAGCCAGGTGTAAGTAAGTTGTCTGCTGAAGTGGTTGTTCGCGGAGATGTACCTCACAAGGCTGGAATGTGAGGGGTGGTGTGTTGATGACACAAGTAGGTGAAGAGTGTTCAACAACACGAAGTGTGTGAGGCGTGTTTAGGTACGGTGGAGAGGTGGTGGTGGTGGGTTGAGACGCGCAAGTGAGAGGTAGCAAGTAAAAAGAGGAGAGGGGAATTGCGCTCGCTCTTTATGCTGGCAGCAATGGCACGGTAAAAAGCACGCAGGCCGTGGGTTCTTGTGCACAACAGACTTGGCGAGGTTGAGCGGAGGATGAGAAGAGCAGAGAAAGGCTAGAGTGGCGTACTTTACGGTGTGGAAGCCTGGGAAGTTTTACGGCAGCAGGGGCAAACTTGGTGCTGTTTGCGGGAGAGACTTGGATGTCGTTGATAGAACTGAGAGTAAGCGAAGATGATATGCCCAGGAGATACTGTGAAACGAGCTAACACCGGATTGCATGATAGGCAGAGAAGGTAGATAGAGATAGTAGATGTTATTGAGCTGTTACGTTGAGAGAGTTGCTGTACGTGCTCCGGACAGTAGACTCCTCTCTTCAGCCGTAAGGGCTTGTAGACACTCACGAAGTCTATCTGGCTGCTGTCTTGCCGCTCGCTACAGTCCTCGGGGTGGTACATTAGGCGAGAACACTGCTGATGCATTATTACAGACATTGTGAGCAGGCGATTCGTCCATGGCTCAATGTGATAGATCAATGCTGTCGTGAAGGCTGCGAGCGGGCAACTAGACGAGGACGAGATTCGAGCAAGCTCAGAGGAGATTGAGATGCCCGCACCATGTAAGACGATACAAATGTTCACAATGATGGTTCAGGGGTTCGCGATGGTGGTTGACAATGGAACGTGGGACGATGATGGGTGGGAGTCGTTCACGATCACGATGTCGGTTGAGGGTGTGGCTCACAGGTGTGTGGCTGCAAAAGTCTTGGCTTCTCCTGATCTGTCCTTCCAAGGGGCAACTGGGCGGTGTAAATAGTTGAGACTGTGGACTTTTGAACTCTCCAGCTGGCTTTCTCAGACCAATTCCAAGAACCCTCAATTCTCGCAGTCTCTCAGTCTTTTGTCTCTCCTCTGCGATCCGTCACGATGAGTCTACAAGTTCCCAACCGCAACAAGAGTGGTGCGGGCAAAACCACCAAAGCTGTCGTTCTGGTACACTTTCCCTGGGATCAGACATGTCGCTCCGCTAATTGTTTCAGGTCGGAGGTCCCTCTCGAGGAACGCGCTTCCGCCCGCTGTCACTCGATGTCCCAAAGGTGCTTGCGAGATCTTCATTCTCCCCATAATTAATCTATTTCCCCGCAAGCTGACCAGTCCCCGCCAGCCTCTCTTCGACGTCGCCGGCCACCCTATCATAGAGCACTGCTTCCGAGCACTGGCCAAGGTCCCCGAGATCAAAGAAGTCTTCATTGTGGGCTACTATGAGGAGCATGTCTTCCGCGACTGGATCAAAGACGCCAGCAAGGCCTTCCCCAACATCAGCATCAAATACCTGCGCGAGTACGAAGCATTGGGAACCGCGGGTGGTCTCTACCACTTCCGCGATGTGATTCTCAAGGGCAACCCCGATCGCTTCTTCGTCCTCAATGCCGACGTCTGCTGCTCGTTCCCTCTCCTGGAGATGTTGAAGCTGTTCGAAGAGAAGGACGCAGAGGCAGTTATACTGGGTACGAGGGTTAGCAACGATGCGGCGTCCAACTTCGGATGTATCGTGTCAGATGCGCACACCAAGCGCGTGCTTCACTACGTCGAGAAGCCAGAATCGCACATCTCCAATCTGATCAATTGCGGTGTCTACCTCTTCTCCACCGAGAGCATCTTCCCATCGATCAAGTCTGCCATCAAGCGCCGCACTGAGCGCCCCCGCCTCCTCTCTTACCCATCCTCCGAGAATCTCGAGTCTACCTTTGCGGCCGAACGAGAGGACGAAGGCGAGAAAAATGAGGTCATTCGCCTCGAACAAGACATTCTGGCAGATTTGGCAGACAGCAGGCAGTTCTTCGTGCTGGAGACCAAGGATTTCTGGCGGCAGATCAAGACTGCGGGCTCTGCTGTTCCTGCGAATGCTCTCTATTTGATCAAGGCTTTCCAGAACCAATCGGAGGAGCTTGCAGCGCCTTCTGCGACCATTCTCCCGCCCGTTTTCATCCACCCAACGGCCAAAGTGGACCCCACTGCGAAGCTGGGACCCCACGTCTCCATCGGACCACGCGCCAACATCGGCCCTGGTGTCCGCATCAAGGAATCCATCGTCCTTGAAGACGCCGAGATTCGCCATGACGCCTGCATCTTGTATTCCATTATCGGCTGGGGCAGCAAGGTTGGTGCTTGGGCACGTGTCGAGGGCACTCCTACCCCTATCACGAGCCACAACACCAGCATCATCAAGAATGGCGTCAAGGTGCAGAGCATCACCATTCTCGGCAAAGAATGCGGCGTTGCGAATGAGGTCAGGGTTCAGAACTGTATTTGCTTGCCCAACAAGGAATTGAAGAGGGTAAGATAGGACGTTTTTGTTTCTACCACCATCGCTGACTTTTTCACTAGGATGTCTCCAACGAGGTTATCATGTAAACAGGCTCTCGGAGAGCTTTCTAGGCGTCGGTTTACTGATAGGATTTCTGATCCAAGGGCTGGATGGAACGTGCTTGATCGTGAAGGACAAAAGTGCTTGCATATAGACCAATTCTGCGAAAGACTTTTCCACCAAGCTTTGACGTACATTACAATCATCTCGTCTCTACCTCCCTCTTCTTCTCCGCTCTTGCCAGCCATACTTGTCCGCCGGGGTCCTTTCCCGTGTCCGCAGGTCCCTGCCCGATCGTGAAAGTGTTTCTTTCCAGTTCTGTCTCAGCGCTTCCAAAATATCAATCACTGCATCGCCTCCGTGTTGTCAACCTTTCGAAAACACCTCCGAGAAACCCCATCACGCACTCACTTGCTTCTATATACTTCGCATTTTGATATCTCAACTTTCGTTCATTGCGACAAAGAACTACCTGGGAATCTTACTTGCTCTCTCTTCTGCCGCTCCTCTTAATTCTCCCTATAGCACCTATTGTTCCCTAATTCCCCGCGACCGCCACCATGTTTTTCCGCCAGATTGCTACCCGATTCACCGCACAACGCAGCATCGGTCCTATCAATGCCCGCACCGGGGTCGAGGCATGTAGCTTCAACTCGCGACCGAGTGTCCAGCGAATGCCAGCCTTCGCCAGTGGAACGAAATTCTTGCACAGCAGTACGATGAATGCCGAGCAGAAGCCCAATCTCACCGAGGACTCCGCCCATGATTCGTTTCTCTCTTCCACCACCTCCGTGGACGCCAGTACTGGGATCGTCAAACCGCCGACACCGGACGAACGAAAACGTGCGTTCGGTCTCGACGCTGGCATCGTTCCCAAGTTGACTCCTACAATGAGGAACTTTGCGCTGTCGGGCAAGGTAGCCATCGTGACGGGGTAATGTCGACATTTCCTGAACGAACGTGGTTGCATTTCATTGACTATCTACTTTCAGAGGCGGTCGTGGTCTCGGTTACAACATCGCCCAAGCTCTGGCGGAGGCAGGTGCTCGCGGCCTCGCCATCTTCGATATGCAGGATGAGCTTGGGGAGGAGGCCGCAAGGGGACTTTGCAACGATACCGGTCTTGATGTTCAGTTCTACAAAGTGGATGTTCGCGATGGGAAGACTATCAACGACTCTGTCGCGAACGTAATTGAGCATTTTGGCAGGATTGATGTACTCGTCAACGCTGCTGGTATTGCGGAGTAGGTCTAACCATCCTGAGTCACATCTGTCTTTGGGATCAAGCTAACGAACCCTCCCCAGCTCCAACCTCCATGCAGAGACCTACGAAGTCTCCCGCTTCCGCAATCAAATCGATATCAACCTGACGGGCACATTCCTCACCGCCCAAGCCGTCGCGCGACACATGATTGCCACGCCCGTCGCAGCCGCATCCCCCTCCTGCTCTCGCCACCGTGGCTCCCTGATCTTCATCGCTTCAATGTCCGGAAGCATCGTCAACTACCCGCAACCCCAGTCCGGCTACAACGCATCCAAGGCCGGCGTCATTCAGCTTGCGAAGTCCTTCGCTGCCGAGTGGGCTGCCTATGGTATCCGAGTCAATACCATTTCGCCTGGGTACATGGACACGTCGCTTAATCGGGTTCCGGCTTTGGATGCGCAGAAGAGGATCTGGGTTGAGCGGACGCCGCAGGCACGGTTGGGCGGTGTTGACGAACTCAACTGTCTTGCGGTGTATCTTGCGAGTGAAGGGAGTGGGTTTATGACGGGGAGTAATTTGGTCATTGATGGAGGCTATACTTGTTGGTGAGGAATGACCGACGGTGCGAAGTCAAACTTCGGCTCCGAAGAACCTGTCCTGATGGTTTTCAGGTTGAACTCGTCCCTATAAACCTGCGGGATTCTTTTCGACTGGGCGAGGTGGTTATCTTGGGATGTTACAGGGGAAAGATTGCATGTTGTTCCTTCAAGCAGTGGAAGGGCAGTGGGGCTTGTCGAGTTCCTACTTACTCACCTATGTCCCTATATATCTACCTACAATATGAAGAAGTAAATTCACTGTATGGGCAGTACAGAGCTCAATGTCAGGTGTAGTCAAGGTTTGCAGTGCGGTGGTTGTTAAGACCGACAACCCCAGGTCCTATCGCCGATCGGCGTCTCGCGCAAAACTCGGCCCGTCCCCAAAATCTATCCACGTCAGCTCTTCCTCCTTTACCCACTCACTCCCGCTCTTTTCTCGCATTCATTTGCGCGACTAGCCACTTATGAACATGTATATTCATGCCTCGCGATTAATAGTCAAAGCCGTGACTCTTTCCTGCTCCTGATCCCTTCAGCTCGCGCTTCACCAACCGCCGATGCTGCTGTTGACTTTTCGCCTCTGGGGTGTTCCGTTCACGCCGATAGCTGCGGGATGGAATGGATAAGTATGAAGAAAGTTTTATAGACCCTCGTTGCTTTCCTTCTTCGTCAACATTTGTGTCTCAGACATTTTCTAAAGCCAACCTTCCCATTCTCAAGAAATCATCCTATCTCAAATACCCAACTACCGGCTCAAACGACCTATTATGTCTCCCAAAATCGTCATCATCGGCGCCGGCCCTGCTGGCCTGACACTGGGCCGCATCCTCCATGTCAACTCCATCCCATTCATCATCTATGACCTGGCAGCATCTTCCACGTCCTCGCCGCAAGGCGGCACCCTCGACCTCCATGCACAAACCGGCCAGCTCGCCCTCAAGGAAGCCGGCCTCTTCTCCCAATTCGAAGCCGCGTCTCGCACCGAGGGCGAGGACATGATCATCTCCTCCCGCGACGGTGTCCGCCACGTGGAAGTCCTTGACACCGACCGCGGCCGACCAGAGATCGATCGCGAATTCTTGAGGAAGATGCTCTTGGACTCTTTTCCTGCTGAAAATATCAAATGGAACCACAAACTGCTTTCCTGTACCGCAACCACGGCCACCTTCGCGAACGGACACCTGGAAAAGGATATTGATCTTCTCGTAGGAGCCGATGGGGCGTGGTCGAAAGTTCGCCCCCTCATGACATATGTCCCGCCGTTCTACTCTGGAATCTCATGCGTCGAGTTTCGCCATTATGATGCAGACATGAAGCATCCACAAGTCGCGAAGACGATCGGAAAAGGGAACCACTTTGTCTTCGGGGAATCCACTCGGAAATGCCTCCTCTCGCAGCGCATGGGCGACGGAAGCCTGCGAACCTACGCTGCCATACACAAACCGGAGCACTGGCTAAAGGAGTGCGGTATTGACTGGTCCAACACTAATGCTGCGAAGAAACAACTTTTGGAGGAGTACGACGATTTTGCCCCCGAATTCAAGAAAATGATCGAAGATGCTGAGGAAGACTCGATGCCCACGAGACCACTCTACATGCTTCCCGTGGGCCTCTCCTGGCCGTCTCATCGTTCTGCTACCTTGATTGGGGATTCGGCTCATCTCATGACTCCGTTTGCCGGTGAGGGCGTGAATGCGGCGATGAGGGATGCTTATGAGCTTGCTCTGGCCATCAAGGAGAGCAAGGAGGATGTTGCGGCTGCTGTGAAGATGTATGAGAGCTCAATGTTTCCGAGGATGACGCAGGTTACGACTAAGACGTGGAATAGTCTTATGTTGAGGTTTAGGGAAGGGGGGATCGCGAACATGAAGAAGAGGGTGGAGAAGAGTATGACGCAGAAGGGTTGAAGCACACTCGAATGCAACGAAGCCTTTCCTCTTTCGCATTTTACCTTTTCACATTCATCTTTGGTCAATCTTCGCTATATCATGTACACCTGGCGAGGCGCCTGATAGACAGAACGTGTGATATGTGCGACAACCGTAAACGTTTGCGCGCACAGTGTATAAAGTTCATAAGCTGCAAATCGAATGAAATACTCTGCAAAATCGTCCAGCGAGAATTTGACCAGTGAATGCATTGTAGAAAAGGTTGTGGTAGAGTCACGTGCCGGAGTAATAAGATGGTCTTGGCACCTCCGAATCCGCCGCCGATCTAAGAAAAAGATGCATCGCATCCGTCAACCACACCAAGCCAGCCTTGAGCTCCCACGCTTTTCAGCTTCCTCCATCTGACGACCAGAGTCCCTCCCGATCCCGATAGCGCTCTCTATCTTTCGCACCCCATCTCCGCGCTCCGGCTTCTCTTAGCTTTCCTCGTTCTCCAATCCATCCTCTGCTTCCCCATCTCCATCATGTCCATGGACCACACGCGCGATCCCTGCCCTTGGGTCACGCTCAATGACTTTGGCGGCGCTTTCTGTATGGGAGTGAGTATCTACATCCACTACGTCTAGTCCTTCTGAAGCTAACATCCATCAAGGCCATCGGCGGCGCAGGTACGACAACCCTTCCCTCCAGCGACATCGCAAGCGCACGTCACTCACAATCACACAGTTTGGCATGGTGTCAAAGGCTTCAGGAACTCGCCGTATGGTGAACGGAGAATAGGCGGTACGTTTACACTACAAGATTCTGGATCAGGACACTGCATGGGAGGGACAATGCTGATCGGAAATAGCCCTCACCGCCATCAAAGCTCGCGCACCCGTCCTTGGTGGGAACTTCGGCGTCTGGGGAGGCCTGTTCAGCACATTTGACTGCGCAGTCAAGGGTATCAGGAAGAAGGAGGATCCGTGGAATGCGATCTCGGCTGGTGCGCTCACAGGTACATACCCCCCGTCCTCCAGCCAGAGTCTTTGGGCATGGCATATGCCATATGCAAGAGGCAGTGTACTTTGAGAAGAGACAGGGCTGACTTGTTGGATAGGTGGATCTCTCGCCGTCCGCGGCGGCTGGAAAGCCATGCGCAACGGCGCCATCGGCTGCGCCGTCCTCCTCGCCGTCATCGAAGGCGTCGGTATCGGTTTCTCACGTATGATGGCTGAGAACACTCGGTTAGACATGCCGCCGCCGCCTCCGCAACAACCGGCCGAGGGCATGCGAGCGATTGCTTGAGGAGTGGAAAAGTTTGAGAGCTTGCGTCATCTCAAGAGAATGGAAGAGAAGTGTATATTATAATGGACATGGAATGGCTGCAGCAATGGTATGGTGGCGCCTTGCTATGGCTGTAGATCTGGTGTATGATGGATAAGACGCGGGGACATTGTTCGCATAGGGCGGCGTTTTGTCGATTCCACTGAGCGTCATTTTTGGAATTTACTCTTCTCTCTACTCTTTACTTGTCTGGATGCTGTGGAGCACTCAGCAGATATGACATCTGGACCGCTTTCCGGCTGGGGCTGGTTTCAGGTAGAAATATACTTTTTACGTCTACTGGGGCTTGATTCCCTAGGCTTGAATGCCAATGATCTGTCACAGTATGCTTCAGATTCCTTCCCTCTCAGCCCAAAAGCACATTGACAGCAATTCCTCTCTGAAGAGACAGTTCCACCCCTCATCTCGTTGTTCTTTCCACCGTGTATCTCGCATCTCAAAGCCTAAGCACTCGTCCTCGAGCCTGGAGGTTGTTGGAACAGTCAAGCAAAATATCAAGAGTCGCATCAAGAGAGAACTTTGGAAGAAGTCTTGAGCGTGGCAGATATCTTTAAGATCTTCTACCAAAATCTCAAAACTGGAAGACTAGGTATGGAAGACTGTCAAATGCTGGAGGGAGAGCATGAAGAGTAAAGTCTGTGTGGACGCTTTGGCAGTTTTCATGCGAGGAGAGGTTTAGGAGAGGTTATTTGATTCGGGGTATGTCAGGTCTATAGGCTAGGGACTATGTAGGTAGGTACGCTATTGAAGGAATGGAAGTTCCATGCCTGAGGAAGGTTAGCTTCCATACCTTCGGAGGAGGGTTTGCTGTGGAGTGAAGTGACTAGGTTACTTGGTCACGTGTGGTATTCCCAAGAGCGATCGGACAAGCGTTCATCCGTAACCCGGACCCAAACTTCAGCCTCAACCCAACCTTCTCCTTTGCACTTCCACTTCCGATGACGCTCCACCAATGCTATCTAGCTGCAAGTACGATATTGGCTTTCTTGGACACTTGTTGTAATTTGGATAGCTATCTCCAAGGGCTCGCTCGAGTCCCTCCGACTCACAGGTTCAACTCCGAATTGACTCGGCGCACTTCGCTTTCTTTATCTGGTTTCTGTTTCATGGCTTGTGGGAGGGGTTTTCTTACTCTCTTTGTGTCTTAAAATTTGATGGCGAACGCCATTGAGCATTTCTCGTCACGATCGAGAAATGTTCGAATTGCCATTCTAACGGCCCGAAAGCGTACGCACGAAGGGCGCCCTGTAAGTGGATGTTAGTCATCGCGGCTATGGCTATCGGTCTGAACTCAAATTCCCACCGTTGACATATGAGCTCTGTTTTTCTACACTCTGTTTCTCTGTCCGGAGAACCTTTTTTCGTTTTCGATTTATCTGTCTGTATTAACTTGGCTGTCAACTTTTCATTATCCTCGACATTTCTCACTTTGAATGCATCACTATCAAAACGGGAAGAATTATTTCTCGATATTTTCGGTTTTATTCATCGACTATCAGTCAGGAGCTACAAGAACACCCTTTACTTACCAACTCTACCAACTAGCCTTCCTGATTCTTGTGCCCGATTGGGCATCTACAACCACCCACCAGGGGTAGCAGGCAAATCCTCATCCGGCGCACCTCGAATCTTCCAGTCCTCATTCATGACCTCCCTTGCCCACTTGTTCTCTGGCATATGCTTGGTGCAGTAATGTTTTCGATACGGCTGCTCACACTCTCATCCAAGAATAGCCACTCCTCGCGCGTTTGGCCCTCGCCAGTCAACGTCTCATACGCGAGACGTCGATTGTACTCAATTTGAGCGGCCTTTGCATCCACCTCTTCCAGATCACGGCTCCACAAGTCCTCGGTACCTGGCTTGATCAAACCGAACGCATCAGGTGCCTCGGGACCGTTGAGGTACATCCAGGCTTCGCCCATGTTCATATTGGTCAGACCAACAGCGTGGTCTTGCGGTGCGGGAAGAATATTGCGATAGGTCCAAGGAATATCATTTTGGTCAAGCGTCCTCTTCGTGTCTGCAAGAGGAAAGTAATCAAAATGATGGCGCTTCAGGAAGTTGTATGACTTCAAAGTTGCGTACGTGAAAACGATGTCATCGATGTGGGTACCTTGGCGGTTCTACTCATGGTTGGCGAAGGGATCGCGCTTGAAGGGCTGGCCGGGTTGGGGATTCGGGGTCGGGGCGGGTGACTTTGGAGACTCAGAGAGGACCGTCAAACACTCGGTGCCTTCAGACTCATCATCATCATTTTTGTTTTCGCTGTCAAAGCAGTACCCTACAAAGGCTTCCCAGCCGGAGTTCGTCACAGGGTGACCCTTCCGGAGGCGGACACCAGTTCCGTTTTCTCGGGGCAAGACTGGCTTTCCTGGTTCAGCTTGGGGCTTGCTTCTCCACCAGCATCTATCTTCAGCATGCGACATGTTTTGGGGTGACTTACCTTGGTTCTGCTTTCTCGCTGATTCGTGAGAGACTCGCTGGCTTGAATACATGTGGAGACCAATTCGTCAAAAATGGGTCTGGACAGGTATTCGCAGGAGGAGTTGCTGTGCTGGGGATTCCGTCGAAGGGCTGTCGAAACGGAACACTTATACTTACTGATTACGGGGCACAGAATTTGGGTGACAGTGTACACAATGGTATTGTAGCGGCGGGCTGCACAATGTTGACGTGGACTTTGGAGAGGAAGAGGGAACAAAGAGGAAGACAAAGATAAAGAAGATGGACAATGAAGGGGTTGACTTGTGACACCCAAACGATCGAATGTCGGCAGCACTAAAAATCTCAGACACAGGCTCAGGTATCGCAATCGCCCAGCTGGGAGTTCAACGAGCATCTCAAAAGACCTCGATTGATATTAGGTATGTAGCTCTACGGAGATCCACTTCCGTCCTCAGCTACTCCTCCACCATCTATACGCACTCTTCCGCTTGTCCCATCATTATCCCGCTAACCCTGTACTGCAGTGAACTCCAATCAACGCTGTGATCGAGCTCTCATGAATTCGGAGAGAGATGAAGAGTCGATCTAAGGAAGTGTCAGTAAAAAGGTACCCTAAGCATCATCTTCCCTTCAAACCAACTTGCCTTCTAGACCATCTCCCAGTCCTCCTCCTCCGCCTTGCCATTGTCCGCCTCAGGAAAGTCCCTAGGCACCTTCTCCCACTTCGGACGTGGATTACGACTCTTGACCATATCCACAGTAACCCACTCGTCACCGGTGTTCTTGAGACGAGGCTTGTCGTTGACCAAGGCTGGGATCTTGGTTGGCGTGGCATTCGCAGAAACCTTCCGGCCGATCGTGTCCTTGAGTTGGGCCAACGCCGCCGGGCTTGGGTTGGAACGGGTGGACGTGTTCTCCTTGGCCAGGGTCGGGATTTTGGTTGGCGTGACGCTCGCGGGAGCCTTCTCGTCGGTCGTCGTCCTGGTGGCCTCCCAAGCCGCCATCTTTGCCTTGGTCTCTTCGATGAGGCGGCGGTGGGGTGGGACGTAGACGCGGCTCTCCTGCGTTTGGGTGTTGGCTGGAGTGTCGGGCTCGGTTGGCTTTGACTTGTCAGTCAGCAAGATCAGGGTAGTTCAAGTAAAGATGTCTTCTACCTTGGCCTCGACGCCGCCTTCGGGCTGCTTGGCGACTCCAACGACGTAGACTTTGGTCCTAGGAGGTTGACAGATCGGAGCTGGGATTTTCTGGGAATGTCGTGTCAGATCCGCTTTTGGAAGAGCGGTGACATTCGAGAGGTTAGACTTACGCTAGGGAAAGACATTCTTGCTGGATTGGAGAGAGAGTTTGTGTGGTTGATGATGGTTTTGGTTGGAATTGAGGTTGTTGGAGTTCTCGTGGTTGTGTGTGGAAGGTGTGTAGGAGGAAGAGTTGGTACTGGGTGCCAGGCTACGGGGAGCAGGCTATGGGTGGAAAAAGATATTCCAAGACTTTGAGGTGTTGGAAAAGGTGTTCCAGCATGCCACCCACGCAGTTGAATGCGGCTGCATTACGGATGCTATAAGATCTGCTTAGGTATCACTGTCACTCGATAATAGCAGCAAAGAGCTCTTCGGCGAGTACTCGGGTTCCCATTAAGTAGTTCTATGAAGAACTACATCTATCCTGTATGCCCCATCATCACGTATATCCCCGTCTAATTTCGCTTCAGCTCTGCGTCCATCAAGAAGTCCCAACCCATCCCATCATGATTGATCTTTGAGGTTGGTATGATAGATGATCTGGAAGTAGATCAGTAAGAATATCCCATTATCCACTCTTGCTCAAGAGAGACGTACCACTTAGAGCACCTCCCACTCCTTCTCACCCTCCTTCTCCCCGCCCTTCTCCCCCTCCTTCTCCGGATTCTCGACCTCGACCCAGTCAGCGCCCTTCGCTTCCTTCTTCTCGCCCTCGACGGGCTCCCACTCTGCATCCTCAGCATCCCTCATGGCCTTCTTAGCCTTGGCCTCCTCAATGAAGCGGACGTGTGAGGCCACGTACGCCGGCTTCGGCACAGTAGGCTCCTCCGCGGAGGGCTTGGGTGCGTTCATCTCAAGAGCGTCAGCTTGGACATGGATGTGAGGAGGGAATATGAGTGTACAAACCTTCTCTTCGTCCTGGCTTGGCTGGTTTGCCACACCGCCGACGGGAGCCTTGGTTTTCGGAGCCTTGTAGATGGGCTCCGGGATCTTCTGGAGGGGCTTTTGTTGGATTTGGATCTGAATGGATGGGGGGATTGCTGGATGGAATGGACTTACTTGGTTTGGGTTGGACATCTTTTTGATGAGATGGAGGATTTGTTTTTGTTTGAGAGGTTGTTCTTGGTAGAAGAGATGTCTTTGCTTGAGAGCCTTTGGTGATTGAGAGTTGTCTTGGTTGGAGTCGAAAGTCTTGAAGATGGTGGTTGTGGTTGGTGTGTGTAGGAAGTGGAGGAGAGAAGAGTCGCCTTGACCACAAGCCGCAGGTAAGTAAAGATGCCAAGAGTTTGTGAGTTGTTACGGGCTCGGTACGCGCTTCTTATTAACAGGATATCGGCGCAGGTGTTCACGAATATCACTTCATGGCGATAAGAAGCTTTTCGAGAAGTACTCGAATTTCATTAAGGTAGTTCTATGGCGAACTACAACTCCCCGTTGACCCCATTTACTTTCTATACACCCATTTCCCTTGCATTCTGGCGTTGTCCCATATCTATAATTCAACCTCAGTCGATTTTACCATGACCCGTCTTTGAGGCTAGCACGAAATGATCTGGGCGGATCAGTTAACAACTTCCATGGCATTACGCTTGGCTTCTTCTCCAGCATAGCTTACCATTTAGATCAGCTCCCAATCCTACTCGTCATCGTTCTTCTCAACCTTGATAGTAGGAGCAGGCTTGGTCTTCTCCGACTGGCTGGGATTTTCGGTGGTATCCTCCGCCTGTTCCTGCGCGATGGCGGCTTGGACCTCCTCTCGAGAGGAGTATTCTGGCGTGATCTCCGGGCTCTGGCTCGCGCTTTCCTCCTCTGGCTCGGTTTTTCTCCACCCAAGAGCTTCCTTCCTCTGTCTCTCCTGCTCCATGGCGGCAAGGAACTCGTGTCGAGGGTAGCCTGGCTTGGGTCCGCTGCCTTGGGTTCGCTTTCTCAGTTTCTCCTCAAGAAGGAACAACAACATATCGTGTTGAGAGACGGTGAGAAAGTTGGCAGCGGTAGGAGTAGCCTTGCGGGATTCGGCTTTGATAGCGGGAGAAGTAGCCTCGGGAGATTCGGCTCTGATATGCTAAGCAAGGTTAGCATGGTCGAGGTCATCGAAGGTGAGGCTCGACAAACCTTTTCTTCCGATGAGTTTTTCTGCTGGCTGGCAGCACCGACGCTCGGGAAGTTCTGATTGATGCGTGTTAAAGTCTCCTTGGGTGGATGATGGATTGGCTAGAGAGCTTGAACTTACGGATGAAGATGAAGATATCTTGTAAATTCGTGGTTCAAGAACTTGGAGTTGTGGGTGAAGATTCAGTGCGGTTGAGATATTTGGAGTGGATAGTCCTGCAGGGTTGTATGGTTGTGGTAGAAAGTTGGTTGGGAGAAGACGTGCCGCGACTGCGGTGGAAAAGGTGTTCCAGTATGACTTCCACGTGATGAGGTCAAAAG
Source organism: Aulographum hederae CBS 113979 (assembly GCA_010015705.1). Classification (NCBI taxonomy): domain Eukaryota; kingdom Fungi; phylum Ascomycota; class Dothideomycetes; order Aulographales; family Aulographaceae; genus Aulographum; species Aulographum hederae. Next base: position 145,970 of record ML977197.1, read on the forward strand.
CTGGCTGTTCGGGCGGGAACAAGATTGGCATAGGTGCTACAATCTTCACACAAAAGCAGAGAAGAGCTTCGCGAGAAGAAGTCAGAATGCAATCGATTAGCTCTATAGCGATCTATCTCCGTTTTGAGGGTCCCTCTTCTATTCCTCCTATCATCACACTGTCCATTGCCCATCCATAGCTAGCCCATCGTATCCTGGCCATCTGCTCATAATGAGGACTGATCTATCAATGAATCAGTGTACTGCCACAGGTCAAGCCCAGAACAACTTACTGATCAAAGCGAATCCCTCCTAGCCTCTTGTTGAAATGAGAAAGTTGTATTCATTGTTCTCTACAGAATAGGGTGTGTCCTGGCTATATATTGTTCAGTGCCAAGGCAAAGGTTGACACTTCAGGTGACATGATCACCTGATTCCAACACTCCCACTCAAACTTTGCCCGGTCGATGCCCAGAAAGTGCTG